>JADBJO010005270.1:97500-127500 GCA_016801955.1 Conus betulinus
TTTTTACAGGCAAACAGACGGACCGCTTCGATAGTCTTATACTGTGGGTGCAATACCCCATACCTCTGCAGCGTACGGTAGTATTGGCTTCACCATCGTGTCAAACAGTTTTTTAAAAAAGATGATTATGTCCATCTTACCCAAATTCCACATTGTTTCCATAATTTCTATTGTTTTATATTTGGCTCTCCTTGTATAGTCATCCAGCGCTGTTACAAAAGATAATTTAGTAGTCGAGATGAAACCAAGATATTTGTAGTTGTTCACCACTTCAGTTTGCTCTCCTTTACAGTACATTTTTTTTTCATATTTGGACAAATGACCCCCTTTTTTCTAAAAGTCATCACTTAAGTCTTCGTCAATTTTACTTTTAGACCCAATTTATCAGACGCTATCTGCCAACTGTTTATTTGGTTTTGTAAACCTGAAGGTGTAGATGAAATTAAAGCTATATCATCCGCGAAGAACTAGAGTAAAATTTGTCTTAAAGAAGGAAGAAACTGAAAGCCGTGTTTTCCTTTACCATTCATTCAGTTATAAGTAAGGAGAGAAGAAAGATCAAGGGACCTATCGAAAATTCATGGAATCATGGTTGATCAAACGACTTGCCACCACCTCACCAACAGGACTTAACATCAAAGAGTAATTTCTCTCTCTCTCTCTCTCTCTCTCTCTCTCTCTTTCCTTTGTCCTTTCTCCTAACGCATTAGATTTCTACTCGGCCCTGCAGCCACCTGCTTGAGTTTGCTATCACCATGATTTATGTTCACCTTTCCATCTTTTAAATGGCTATATTCTCATAGTTCTTCACCATTGAAAAAGGGTTTTAGGCCCGAAATGTTTGGCAATAAATTAAGTAGGGTAAAGTCTTGCTCCCATAAGAAAACCTAACAGGGAGTAACTTTCATTCAAGACTGGCACAGCCTTTTAAACTTGAAGAAAGTCAGACGAATACAAAGACGAACAATCTAATAGTAGGAGAAGAACAAGCGCAAGCCAACAACCTCTCAGTCATCACAGTAATGAGTTGGCAAAGACTTGAACTTAAGGCAGGATGGGCCGGGGGTTGAAGATGAAGAAAATGGGAACATAAAAGTACGAAAATATGTTATAAATATGAAAACTCTTCACTAGCTGCATGAGGAAACCATTCCCATCCTTCCCGAAGGCAGAAGTACTTGCATTGCCCGCTCCTAGGCCTTTTCGTCCGCTGGATCGGACTCATCAGGGAGACACGGCTGACTGTGTCTGTACTGCTGGCGTCAAACAGAGACACACCACAGTCCATAATACTGTGGTGTTCCCACCACCAAAGGCTCAGAAAAGAATCCAGCAGCACCCCCAAAGCAGCCAGCGAAGAGTAGTAAATGAAACCAAAACAAAAGTGTGGGAGGGAAAAAGTTGCTGAAAGAACTAAAGACATGCAAACAGTATAAAATGTAGGGGACAATCTTTGAGCCTACGCCTGAGGTTTCCACCAAGGATGCAAGGGAGATCAAAAAACAAACACAAAGACGGACAGAAACAAATACAAATAGCCTTGAAAAATAAAATGAGACTGGGAGCCGTTTTCAACATTTTCAACTTTACCGAAATGTTTGGTTAATCTTTTGCTTGGATTACCTTTTCCACCCTGTTTTTTTTTCTATTTATCATTTTTTTCATTGTGTAATCCTGTGGTCAAATTCACTCTATGGTATCCTGATTTATAGTTAAGTCCTACAGTCTTTGTGTCCAATTTCTGTTTCCTCCACTATGAATTTGAGCTCGAATTTTCTTTTTCCAGGTACCACGCGATCTTTCTATTTTGCCCTGAGATTCTAGGTGATGTGGTCGACTACGAAATATCCTGATGTTCGATTCATTGCGATTTTAACTTCTCCCCTAAATTCATTTCCCTGATCACTTTGGTGAATTTGGGGTGGTCCAAAATCACAATATATTTCTTCCACTTTTCGTGCGATTGTACATGGGCGCTTGTCAGAAATACTACGCAGCCAAAGAAATCTACTGAAACACTCTGAAACAGACAAGAAATATATTTTGTGCCCTGCACTCTATCTTGTGCTAGCCATATCAACTAAATCAATTTGATGCCTTTCCATTTCCCGTGAAGGTGTGACGGAGCGAAGAGAAGGTCTGTTAGAAAATGTGGGATTGCTCTTAAAGTGTGATTCGGATTTGCTAAGGTATCTTTTTATTCTGTTCTGACTAATACCAAAATAACAGTGCCTGATAAGACTCCCCGGCGTCAACGAGCCGTCACCCAATGCTTTTGGTGGAAAAAGCTGATGCAGCAGTCCACTTCCCTGGGCGGCGGCAGGATCCGTTCTTCTGGTACTATGAGTCTGTGTAGGTCCTCATTCCGGTAGAAATTAGCACTTCGGCACAGTCCAGGTGACGTCTCTTGGCCTGCCAGTGAAAACGAAGCCCTGTTCCCTTCACATCTATTCACCTTATACAGGAAAATTCAGTGCACATAAATATCAATAACCAACACACACACACACACACACACACCACTGGTTCCAACACAAGTTCCAGCAGCCGGTCGTATTCCTCGTCAGTCAGTTGAGGTGGACGGTGTCTGTTTTCTGGTCCTGAATTTGGCACAAATATCAGTCACTGTAGAATATTACTGAAATCATTCGCTAACAATACATGACTTCGCGATTTCTTTATTTGTAGCTGTAACATCAAAACTAAGGAAGCTGGCATGTTGATGTTGCGATGTCGCACTCTCCATGTGGATCCGTCAGTTGTCCTGGACCATGTGTTTGTCAGAATTGGTGTGACGAAAAACAATTATTGACAATAAAATGTTCTTGAGGCTAGGCATGGGTTTGTTCTCATTACGACACACATGGCCTATCCGACTTCAGGCAATGTGTGATGCACAGCATGCGTTGCATTTATTGGTGTCATTACGGTACAAATGGTGTGTGTGTGTGTGTGTGTGTGTGTGTGTGTGTGTGTGTGTACACACACACACACATACATACCCAGGAGACGCTCATCGGTTACACGCAGTGACTGAATCACAGCTGAAAATAATCTTCATCAAAGAAATTGACGTCTTATTGCATATCAGTCTAAAAGACAATTTAAGTGTACTTACACCAACAGTCTCCTTTCCGTTCTTCTCCACTGGCAACCCGTGAACAACAGCAAAGAAAATCAACACAACAAAGGTGCAGCCCCCCCCCCCCCCCCCCCCATCTTGAAGTAATGGACTTGACCACTGACAATGCGAACTGAGGCGCCGCCCCGTTCTCACTGAACGCACGAAAAGCACACGATACTGTGGTATGCATGCATTCAGTGGAAAGGGAGGGTGCATTGCTGCGTTTAATTACAAAAATCCTAGATTTTTCTAAGTATGCGTTCTTCGCGGCGGATTTCGTGCTCGGCGCATTAATTATAACAAACATGTTGGTGATTAATTGACAAGAGGACCGAAAATAAACACAAAGTGCTCTATTTGAGACTTCTGTCCGGATACGTCTGTGCTACGCACTTAAGTTCTCAGTCTTTTGCGTATAATTACACCGCTACATATATCCTTTTCCATGGAAATTTCGTTCATTTTGATACCCGTTCAGAAGTGGTACAGCGTAAAATGCCTTTCAAGCCACTGAAATCATCACCACCACCACCACTCCTCCCCTTTTAATTTTTTTTTTAATTATTATTTTTTTTTTTTTAACCAATGTCGACGACGAATGCATTGACTCCATTTCAAATACAAACATATATTCTTTTCATACTGGGTCTCTCGAAGCGTGGCAGAGTTGTTTGGCTATTAAACAGATAGAAGAAACTGTCGAGGACAAGGCTTACATTTTCAAGGCATACTGTTCTTCGACAGCTTTTCATTTTTAGTTCCATTTGCACCCTCTTCAAAGTTACCAAGTTTGGGTTCCGATGAGTTTGAAAACAGGTCATGAATTCGATTTTCGATTCATGCCCCTTCCCAGCAAACATTTTAGTCAAACCTCTTAAAAAATGTCTTAGTCTCTTTCCTTCAGTAAGTAAAAGTGAATGTCAATGTTAGTCCTTGGCGCCCAGTGACTGTTGTCAGATCGTCTACACCTGATCGTTGATATGCAGTTGCTGTCTGTTGTGGACTCTGTACCGCTCCCTTTGGGCTCCCGTCATAAACGGATCCTGTTACATTGAAACGGTGCAACTGTTGGAGGCGTTGTCGCCTACGTTCTGACAGCCTGGCTGGTGATAGCGGCAGACAGCGTTACCTGAGGGTTGTGCAACTTTCTCCTGCTCTCAATTCCATTCAGTCAAGTTCTCAGGCTGGCCTCGCAGAACTTAATGGTGCTGGGCACACTGTCGATGCACTGCACGGACACCGGTTTGGCTTGATAGGGGTGCACTGCCAGTCTGTGCTGGATTGACATACAACTGCAGATGTGACCCAGTAATGCTGGGTGGTCAGCGACGCTTTTGTTGACGTGTTCTTTGTTTGATCTGCGGAGGTTTTGTTTGAACATTTGCTGAGCACTTTAAGCCATTACAGTTCATGTGTTGATTATGGCACTCTGTGACTGAACGAAACCTCACATGAGCGGCCCTCTGTGTTTGATCAGAGGTCAGATCAGTGGCCCTCTGTGTTTGAGCAGACGTCATATCAGTGACCCTCTGTGCTTGAGCAGACGTCATATCAGTGACCCTCAATGTTTTAACAGACGTCAGATCAGTGGCCCTCTGTGTCTTAACAGACGTCAGATCAGTGGGCCCTCTGTGTCTTAACAGACGTCAGATCAGTGGCCCTCTGTGTCTTAACAGACGTCAGATCAGTGGCCCTCCGTGTCTTAACAGACGTCAGATCAGTGGCCCTCTGTGTTTGAACAGACGTCAGATCAGTGGCCCTCTGTGTTTGAGCAGACGTCAGATCAGTGGCCCTCTGTGTTTGAACAGACGTCAGATCAGTGGCCCTCTGTGTTTGAACAGACGTCAGATCAGTGGCCCTCCGTGTCTTAACAGACGTCAGATCAGTGGCCCTCCGTGTCTTAACAGACGTCAGATCAGTGGCCCTCCGTGTCTCAACAGACGTCAGATCAGTGGCCCTCCGTGTCTCAACAGACGTCAGATCAGTGGCCCTCCGTGTCTTAACAGACGTCAGATCAGTGGCCCTCCGTGTCTTAACAGACGTCAGATCAGTGGCCCTCCGTGTCTTAACAGACGTCAGATCAGTGGCCCTCTGTGTTTGAGCAGACGTCAGATCAGTGGCCCCTGTGTTTGAGCAGACGTCAGATCAGTGGCCCCCTCTGTGTCTTAACAGACGTCAGATCCGTGGCCCTCTGTGTCTTAACAGACATCAGATCAGTGACCCTCTGTGTTTGAGCAGACATCAGATCCAAGGACTTTTAGATTTGAACAGACATCAGATCTGTGGCCTTCTGGTTTTAACGGACTCCAGATAGGCTTTTTTTTCTTCTTTCTTTTTTTTTGGTATGGGAATTGTATCCAGTCTTCTGAACTTGCCTTTGAAATGATTAAACTGTCACAATGCCTGGGTGTCTTGGTCTTATCAGTTCTCTTGATCAACTCAAATTTGTGGTCAATCTTCTGCTGATTAATCGTCCTTTACGGAAGGTACAGACGGACTGGTTTGCTGTCCGTCTTCTAATTTATTTCCCATATAGTCTAATAGTTCATCATCAGAGCGAACAATTAATACAGAGACTTATCTCCATGTGACCCGTTATTCAATGTCGAAAATTCACTTGGGTGGTTGGTTCGTTTCTGCTCTGTTCAAATCTGGTTTTCCAAATTTCACTTGCCCGCTAGTCTGCCAAGAATTTATGAGTCTCCACATCATCCAACACTGCCTTTCCTTTCACGTGCATTTGACGTTTTTCCCATATGTTTAACAATTTTCCAACATTGACAATAGTCAGAATGCTCACATAATGGTGTATAGTTCATAATACACTGACAACACACAGAATGTTCACGAAACGGTGTATAGTTTAGCATACACTGACAACAGACACAATGTCAACATAACGGTGTAATTAATTCATCATACACTGACAACAGATTGTCCATATAACGGTGTATAGTTCATCATACATTGACAACAGACAGAATCATGGACCGAAATCACAGTGAACGTTTCGCCACAATGTTGGAACTACTATCGGTGTTGTGCCGTGGTGTTTCGTGTTGATGGATTCACACAGTGAGTTTTCTGTTTGCGCCAATTTTATTACAGAGTTGTTTCCACGCTTCCTGGACAGGTTTCCAAGGGAAATTACTCTGCTGTTTGAGGTGGAAAAAAGAAACTAGAACAAGTACACAAGACGCCGCAATGGCGGCTGTAGATAGCTTCGAGCTGCTTTACCGGGAAATGTCCAAGGTTTTCTCTCATGTTCGGGACACTTTGCCATCATTGGCGCATGCTACATCGCTGGGAAGTCGCTTTCTATGCTGAGCTATGTAGCAGAGGCTGCTTATGTGCATCTTTACAGTGGGTTGGCAAAGGAGGTGGACTTGCGTCAGAAGTACGGTCCATGGGCAGGTGCTGTGGACTTCGAGTGGACTGGATCATTCTGTCCTCTGCTCTGTCATATAGGATCATTCTGTCATCTGCTCTGTCATATAGGATCATTCTGTCATCTGCTCAGTCACATAGGATCATTCTGTCACTTGCTCTGTCATACAGGATCATTCTGTCATCTGCTCTATCATGCAGGATCATTCTGTCATCTGCTGTATCACGTAAGCCTAACTACTAACCAGAACGGGGCCTCGTTCATGATATTATGTCATCCACATTGTATACCACACACACACACACACACACACACACACACACACACACACACACACACACACACACAGTGATGGCATTTGAAAGGAACATTTCCATCTTTTCGTCTGTATCCTGTAATGTTATTGTTGTGTATTTCAGTGGTGACAGGGGGCAGTGGTGGCATTGGAAAGGAATATAATTACATCTTTCCATCTGCATCCTGTAAAGTGTATCAGTGGTAACATGGGGCAGCGATGGAATTGAAAAAGAATATCAACATCTGCATCTAGATATACTATAATGTTGTATTTCTGTAGTGATTAGGAGTTGTGATAGCACAGGAAAGAATATATTTATCTATGTCTGTATCTTGTAATATAGTGGCGACAGGGGGCAGTTTGTAAAGTTGGAAAGGAATCCCATGGTGACTGGGAGCAATGATCAGTGGCATTGGAAGGGAATGTTTATAGCTGTCTTTATCCTGTACTATTGAATTGCAGTGGTGACAGGGGGTAGTGATGGCATTGGAAAGTCCTATGCCATGGAACTGGCTCGTCGAGGGATGAACATTGTGCTGCTGAGTAAAGAGGAGAAAAAAGCTGATCAGAGCTGCCCAAGAAATAGGTCAGTGGTCACAACTTTCATCCTTTTTATTTCATGTTATCAATTGAAAAATCAGCACAAACTATTGGTGGATGCAAGTGGTTTATTGGAATGATTAGTACAGCTTGTTGATGTTGCACATCAGATATAGATATATATGTCAGTAAATGAGAGTAAATCATGTACTGAACTAAAAAGAAAAAAATGTGTCCACAAAAAGACAGAAGAGATGTGTACAGAAAATTTATCATATTCATTGAGTCTGAACAGGTACTGATTTTACAACAAAAGTCTCATTATAGATCTCGTTGTAGATGCAAAGTTAAATTGAAGGATTGAAACAGATGATCATGTATAATTTAAAATGAATGTAATTTTCAGTGTGTATGAAGAGAACTTTTCCTCTTAATCTTACACATCTTCATTCATCAGTCATCCATTCAGCAAAGGCCATACAATTAGTTTGAGAGAAGCAAAATACTGATTAGTTCTTCAGTTCACTTTCCTTAGTTGTGAACATGGCAAGAGTTAGGCGCAAAGAAATGAATGCAAGTTAGCATAAACACAGAATGGAAAATGGAAGTAAAAACGGACTTTGTTTCACAAGAAACAACACCCAAAGTTCCCAGTCTTGATTTGATGTCAAGAGAAAATGGACAACAAAGTTTTAGAACAGTGATGGTTGACTTAGTTTTAAACTTAAGTAACAAATGTTGAACTCTTCAAATCTGTTCTGCCAGATTTGTACACAGCATAATGCATGTACTTTTTGTCACAGAGGGAAAGGAAGACTTTCAGCAGTCACCCCTGTTTGTTTTCAAACATGCAAGGAACACTGATCGTCTTTGTATGTCAAATTGGTGCCAGTTGTCAGCAGATTTACCATGCTGGTCACATTGAAATATCCATTGCCATGTATTGTTAGAGATCATGATGTGACACAGCTCCGTTCTAAACTGAACAGTGACACACACTGACAAAACACACACGTAATGACAAATCTCCAAGATTACAGTTGCTTTTCTAAACAAAATGATGATTATTTGTTAAGAGATGAAGAATTCATTTTGGTGGAGCATATGTAAACTGAACAGTGCTGATTAACTGTCAACATAGGAATAATCCATTTTGGTGGAGCATATGTACATGTGTAAACTGAACAGTGCTGACTGTTAGCATAGAAATAATCCATTTTGGTGGAGCATATGTACATGTGTAGACTGAACAGTGCTGATTGACTCATGAGTAATCCATGTAGGTGGAGTAATCCACTTAGGTGGAATTTATGTTTGTGTAAACTGAACAGTGCTGACAGATTGTTAACAGAGGAGTTATCATCCCAGGTGGAATGTAGGTACATTTGCACACTGAACAATGCTGCCTGTTCCTTTGCTAACAGGGAAATGTTCCGTCCAGATGGAGTGTGCAAACTGCTGTAGAAACTGAACAGAGCTAACAGTTAACACAGTAGTAGTAGTCCCTCCAGGCAGAATACATACATACATACACATGCGAACACTAAACAGGGTCAACTATTTGTTTAAAGAGGAGTATTTCATGCTGGTAGTATACATACATATGAATCTAAACTGATCAGTTTTGAATGTTTATTAACAGGAGTAGTCCATCAAGGTGGAGTGTATCTGTGTAAACACAAAAATTCTACTGTTCTTTTTTTTTTCTTTTCTTTTTTTTCTTATCAGAGGAGTAGTCTTTCCAGTATAAATACATTATACGTAAACTGAATAATGCTGACCAACTGTAAACAGAGGAATTTCTGTCTAAGTGAAGTTATGTAAACTGAACAATATCAACTGTTTACAGAGAAGTATTGGTCTAGTTGAAGTATATTGTATACAGTGCTTAAAACAGTACTGATTGTTTGCTAGCAGAGGAGTATGTAAATGTATATCTGTGTAAACTGAACAATACTGACTGTTAATAGAAGAGTAATCTTTGCAGGAGAAATAAATACTTATATGTATAAACTGAAGCATGCTGACTTAGTGACTGTATGAGAGACGAAATCCATCAAGTAGAGTATACATTCATAATTGTAAACAGTACAGTGCTGACCAGTAACATAGCAGTATTCCATCCAAATGGAATATATGTTCATGTAAACAGTACAGTGCTGACCAGTAACAAAGCAGTCATAGCCGGATGATATAAATGTATATATATCTTGGTTACCATTTGTGGAGGAAAATATGTTTTGTTCAGAGTTATCTTCCCCCTTACCTCCCTTGATTGATGAATCTCAATTTTTGTGTGTGTGTGTGTGTAACTCTTTAAGATATGAATACCTCAGAACCTTCATAGTTGTACATATGTCATAGAAGTCACAAAATTAATGTATTTGATTTGTTACAACCATACTGGGGTAGAGAAAACCCATTTTTTCTCTAAACTGGCATTTTGCACAATTGATTTTGGTGCCATTTTCAGTTGTCCGTTCAACAAACCTTGAATAATTCTTGATTTCACAAAAAAGTATTAGAAAAAACCGAAGAAGCCGAAAATGCACATTAGAAATAAAGTCCATAAGCTCTCATTTCGTATATCCATGCCTAGGATATTTTCAACACAGGCTTGCAACTATACGAAATGACTGACAGCGCCAGTTTCCTTGAGCAAGTCGTCTTCTTCGTTCATTGTCAGATTTTTTTTATCCAAATTATCATTCTATGAAATGCAGACTTCCGGATCGAAATCTTGCTATTGACTCCATTTCTGTTATGAATAAATTATCACTGAAAATATATATATCCAACAGTCCATTTCAACAAAGAATTTTTCAGTTGAAAATCGTATCGAAAGCACGTGCCGACAGCCTGGCAAGAGAAAAGTCAGTTGTGTTTTCCACCAGTTTTTAAAAAACAAAGTTCTCCACTTTAACACTGTCTTGGATATTGAAGTTTATATGCATGAAAAGAGTGAAATGCCAGTTAATGCTATTTATTCATTGTGAAATTATTTCACGCTCTTTGGTATTTCTTCTTATCGAAATAGTGAAAAATATGGCACAAAACACATCACTCTCGGACATTAATCAGCAATAATTTAGTACAGCAACAATGTGATTTACTGCATTTTATTCCTTGGGTTCTGAGGTTTTCATTGATAGCAGATATGTGTGAATAGTTTTGAATGGACGGCAAACCAGACAACATGGAAGCTGGGACATATAGCACAAATTTCTGTCGGTTCCTGCTTCAAAGAGCCCATTTTGTCTTGGGCACCATGTTGCTGGCTTTGTGCTTCAGTTTGCCCCTAGATATTTAGAGATGCTCCCTGAGCGACTGGCATCCAAGAGAAATAAAAAGGGAGAAAACTCTGCTTCATCCTCTGCATCTTCTTGACTGGCTGCCGTCCCTTGGCTCCTGCACTTGCCACCACCTGCCTGTCTTCACCTGCACACCCCTTACCCCTCCACACCATCACACAGTATTCTATCCAAGTGGAGTATACATGCATGTTAACAGTACAGTGCTGACCAGTAACAGAGGAGTATTCCATCCGAGTGGTGGAGTGTATGTTCATGTAAACAGCACAGTGCTGTCAAATAGAGAAGCAATTCATCCAGGTGCAGCATATGCACATATAGTAACTGAACATGGGGACTTTGTTTTAAAACAGAGAAGTAGTCCATCCTTAATGGAGTACATGTAAACTGAACAAAAGCTGACAGTCTGTTAACATAGCAGTAATCCATCCAGGTGGAGTGTACACTTGTATCTTGAATAATACTGTTTGTTTGCAGAGGAGGTGGAGTCTATGTCTATGTGTAATCTGAACAATACTGATTGTTTGTGGACAGAGGAGGAGTACTCGGTCCAGGTGGAGTACATTTCTGTGGACTTCTCTCTGGATGTGAAGGAGGGACTCTATGACACAATCTGGGCTGGACTGGCTGGCAAAGAGATTGGTATTTTAGGTAAGAAGAGATTGAAATAGGAGTGGAGAATGGTGTGGCAATATCGATAAAAAGAATAGCAATGGAAATGAAGAATAATGGCATTTTAGGTAAGAAGAGATCTGTAGCATGGGAATGAAGAATCATGGCATTTTAAGTAAGAAGAGATAGCAGTGGAAACAAAGAATCGAGGCATTTTAGGTAAGAAGAGATACCAACGGAAACAAAGAATCATGGCATTTTAGGTAAGAAGAGATAGCAACGGAAACGAAGAATCATGGCATTTTAGGTAAGAAGAGATAGTAACGGAAACGAAGAATCATGGCATTTTAGGTCAGAAGAGATAGTAGTGGAAACGAGGAATAATGGCATTTTAGGTAAGAAGAGATCTGTAGCAATGGGAATGAAGAAGAATTATGGCATTTTAAGTAAGAAGAGATAGCAATGGAAACGAAGAATCATGGCATTTTAAGTAAGAAGAGATAGCAGTGGAAACGAAGAATCATGGCATTTTAGGTAAGAAGAGATAGCAATGGAAACGAAGAATCATGGCATTTTAGGTAAGAAGAGATAGCAACAGAAACGAAGAATCATGGCATTTTAGGTAAGAAGAGATAGTAGTGGAAACAAAGAATCATGGCATTTTAGGTCAGAAGAGATAGCAACGGAAACGAAGAATCATGGCACTTTAGGTAAGAAGAGGTAGCAGTGGAAACGAAGAATCATGGCATTTTGTGAGAAGGGATTGCGATGGAAATTAAGAATCGTCACATTTTAGGTAAGAAGAGATGGGAATGGAAATGAAAAATAGTGGCATTTTAAGAAATAAAAGAGATTGCATTGAAAATGAATCGTGGCACTTGTGCATTTTAGGAAATAAAAGAGATTGCATTGAAAATGAATAGTGGCACTTGTGCATTTTAGGAAAAAGAGATTGCATTGAAAATGAATAGTGGCACTTTTGGTAAGAAGTTCAAATGGAAAGGAAGAATCATACTCAAATAGGTAAGAAAAGATTCAATGGAGAAATGTCTCTCAAATGATCTAGAATTACAGAAATGTATTAAAACAGTTGTAAATATCTTTAGTTGTCTCTTAATTAACTAAATTTGTTAGCAAGTTTTAAAAAAAATCAGAGTTTGAGGTGACAAGAGGATATAAATGTATTTAGATTCAAATAGAAAAGCAGGACCTCAGCTTTTAGGATACTGTGCTGTAGCTGAAATGGAGTGATGCTTTACTTAGAGTAAACTACTTAAGGATCTTATCACTGAGAAAAGAGGAATAAGCTGGAGCAGTGTTGTGCTTAGATAAAAGGCTCGTACTATTACTGTATTAGAAAAAGAGGAATTGGCTAGAGCGATGTTATACTTAGATAAAAAGACTTAACCATTAAGAAAAGAATTGCCTGGAGAGATGTTTTACGTAGATAAAGGATTTTACCATTAAGAAAAGAGGAACTGGCTAAAGTGATATTTCACTTAGATAAGGGGATTTATACCATTATGAAATGAGGAATTGGCTTGCTGTTTAATCAATGGCAGGGGCACATTCAGTGACGTCTGTGTAACACAGTATAATAATTTCATTTCAGACAGCGCTGTCAGGTTTATGTTCAGACTTCCATGTGTTACAGGATAAGGTCATTTTAAAAATTCCAGACTTCTGTGTATTACAGTATAAGGTCATTTTGTATTTCAGACTTCCATGTATTACAGGACAAGGTCATTAAAAACAATTTCAGACCTCTGTGTATTACAGGAAAAGGTCATTTTTCCAGACCTCTGTGTATTACAGGATACGGTCATTTGTTTTCAGGCCTCAGTGTATTACAGTATGAGGTCATTTTTTTTTTCAGGCCTCAGTGTATTACAGTATAAAGTCCGGTTTTATTTCAGACCTCAGTGTATTACAGTATGAGGTCTTTTTTTCAGACCTCAGTGTATTACAGTATATGGTCATTTATTTTCATTTCAGACCTCAGTGTGTTACAGTATACGGTCATTTTCTTATTTCAGACCTCAGTGTATTACAGTATATGGTCATTTTTTTCAGACCTCAGTGTAATACAGTATAAGGTAAGGGTTTATTTCAGACCTCAGTGTAATACAAGATAAGGTCAGGTTTTATTTCAGACCTCAGTGTAATACAGCATAAGATAAGTTTAAGACTTCAACCTGATCTCTACAACAAGAACTGAGTACAAGACTCAACCATTCATATCATTTGATTAATGATCTGCAAACACCTAGATTACTGATGATATCATTTTGAAATTGTGTGTATTAAAAGAATGATGGATGGATTGCATTTCATTGCTTAGTTTGTGTGTAGATTTATGGATAAAGAAAATCTTTTAATATATCTTTTAGACATAAATAGATCATACATAGTGCTTGCTTGTTTGAAATGATTCATTTCCAGCCTTTTTGAGGAGCTGTCTTGTTCATGATGTTCATGCCTAATGCTAATAGCAAGACTGTTCAGATGAAGCTTATGTTCTATGCATAGTACTGCTCAGAAAGTGTAAGAAATGATTGTAGCTTGATCAGAACTTCGCCAGTTATATTAAATGTGTTACAGTTGGAAATTACTCCAGGAATTATGCTTTATTCAGACATCTTCATCTGCATGGAATATAGGTGTTACCCTTGAAGTAGCACTTTCCTTCCAGCAACATGTTTCCACAGTCTGCCGTGTCCGTTACTTTGAGCTTCGCCGCATTTGGTTCTGCGTGACATCTTCTCTCTGTTGATGCCACAAAACCCCTTGTTTCTGCCTTCATTCTATCTAGACTTGATTACTGTAATTCTCTTCTAGCTGGTTGTCCGCAGAATCTTCTCGGTCATCTCCAGAAAGTACAAAACAATGCTGCTCGTTTGATTCTCAGACAACCCAGATCTTCTCATGTCACTTCCTTACTTCCTTCTCTTCACTGGCTGCCGGTCAAAAAACGAATAGAGTACAAACTGTCCTTACTCTACTTTAAATGTAAAAAAGGCTTAGCTCCTTCCTACCTTTCAGATCTCCTTCATCTCTCTGTTCCTTCTAGGCAGTTGCGTTCTTCTACTGACAACACTCTGCTCAAAATCCCTCAGTTTCAAACCAGAATCTATGGTGATCGTTCTTTTTTTCTTTTCAGGGTTTGTGTGTGAGCATGCTGTTGTATCTGTTGTGCGACAGTATGTGTGGGATTGTGTGTGTGTGTGTGTGTATGTGTGTGTGTGTGTGTGTGTGTGTGTGTGTGCGCGCACGCGCGCATGGGTGGGTGTCAATATGCACCCTTGTTTGTAGATGCATGGTACTTATTGCAATATTTATCTTTCTGTTGGTTTCATTTATGTTTTCTTTAACCTTTTATGTATTTATAAGCGCTAAGGGCTTATGATGTAAGATTAAGCACCATAAATAATCATTATTATGATTATTATTACTATTATCTTATACTGGTTCTAGAATTTGTAGAGGGTAGGGTTAAATTGTTGGTCTGTTTAGACAAAAAAGAAAATCACTTCTGTCCCCTTAAATAACTACTTTGTTTCTGCTGAAGAATAATTCCGCTTTCAGAAGAAGCTATAAAAGGAATAGACTCTTTATTTTGTATTTTCTCAGAGAATTACTGTTATTAAGGTACAGGCAAAATGGGTTACACTAAAAAAAAAAATCTCCTGGAATCACTTTTTGAAAATTTTTGTGGCAGTTTTATTAAGTATGTATCATTTCTTTTTGCTTTTCAAATGCTTTCGTTTGATGTCGGTTACATGTTGTCAGTCAGAACTCAGAAATGTACATTCTACATTTTAAGAAAAATAGGGTCAGATATCAATCAACATATTTTCACAGAGACATGTGTCTGCACTCTGCCTCTATCACACACTGCATTTGTATGCACTCGGTCACAAACACAGAGCAAAGGAGTATCGATATGATCATCAACATCAAACAAGTATATAATGCATGTTTTACTGACCAATTTACACGTCCATTTTTCCAAATAAACATTTTTAGTTATTTTCTTCTTTCTTTCTTTCCTGAATGGACATCACTTAAAACATTGCATTGTCCCATATAAGGACTTCTCACACAGGTAAAAGCTGACCTTTTATTCAGTTTAATTCTAAGTACTCTCCCAGCACTGCCTCATATTTTTTGCCATCCGTGTATGGGTTTGTGAAAGATGTCATCAACTGATTTGATCATGGCTGGAGTCGTCACCTCTGTAGGCCTGCCTGGCCTGTCTTCGTCACAAACACTGCTGAGCTGCCCTTCTCTGAATAATTTTTCCCATTTGTAGACATTTATTTTTTGGCTGAAACATGCTGTTTCATACACAGCAGACAGTCTTCTGTGAATTTCTCTAGGTTTGTACTGTTCAGCTACCAAAAATTTCATTACTGATCTCTGTTCAGTCCTAGAGCAGGTTTCTTGGTCGGCCATTTTATAAAATCGGTAAACCGAAAACAAAAAAATAAAACATAATGCAATGAAATGAAATAAGTGACAGCAAAAACAGTAGAAAAAAAATTAAAAAGTAAGCTTCTATATATAAGTCCTTATTTAGGACAATTCACCTTGTATATTGATTGGTTGATATAGGAATTTATCTTTCTTTTATGAAAGGATCCCCCAGTGGAACTCAAGATGGCAGGAGGTAGTCTTTAGACCAATGGCTGGACGCTGAGGTCGTCTGGAAAGAAACCCCAAGTCCTACCGTTAGGTTTGGAACATGGAATTTTTCTTAATTTTTTTTTTAAGACATTTTGCAACAAAACATGGTAACACATCCTACTCATGAATTTGAATTTATAGCATTCTGTTTCCAGCATAGTCCTACATACAGTTGGGGATACGAAGTGAAATCTTTGCAAAAAACATCAATTTGTTTTTACAAATGCTTCTTATTACATTTCATTTTTTTTTTTTCAATTAAACACATCAATATTCGTGAATCAACCATTTAAATTTACTTATAAATACTTTCGCTTTCTCTTTATTTATTCATTGTTCCCCAGCTGGCAATTCACCCATAGGGAATCAACACTATACAACATTCCTAGCAGACTTCTGTCTGCAGCAGCATCTGTGACCATTCACAGATCATCAGGAAAAAACCCAAGTTTTCCTCTTCAACCCCAAGATTGGAAAATACTAGTCCACCCAAGTTTACCTCTTGACCAAAGTCAGGATTCCATCTTGCCTCCTGCACCACAGTTTGTCATCATGTGGTCAGCCATAAAGATCGGGAACACCCGTGCTACAAACAAGTGAACTTCTCTCACCCATCATGTGCCTCAGCGTCCAATCAGATCAACAATATTGAATAAGGAGAGGCTGGGGATTCAGGCTCGAATCACATTTGGTCTGTGAAAACAAAAACAACCATGCTTTTAAATTATACTGTGGCCACACCTCTGTATTTCACATTCTTTCTTTTTCAAAATCTCCACTTGAACATCTCAACAGGAAAATTCACTTTTGTTTCATATCCAGTCCATTCACTTAACATTTGTTAAATCATGACAATACACAGAACAACTCATGACATCCTCCTGTCTTGATTTTATCTCAGGAGATGTTTAGCTCAAGAGATATCTTTAAAGACTATCATCTCAATATTCTTAATTTGCAGTTTCATTTTTTATGAAAATGGGAGGTTATAATTAAAACTGTGAAAACTGTCCCACTTTATGTTGATTCTTTGTACATTTGAGATAAAGTGAAGTTCACTGAAGTACAGGTCAGTGAGAAAGGTCTGTGACAAAATTGTGAGGTGATGAAATGTTCAGCAATGAAGATCCATAACTAAATTGTATAGTGACAACATTTTCAGTAGAAAAGATCTGTGACCAAATTGTATAGCGATAAAATGTTCAATAGAAAAGACTAAATTGCGATATGAGGAAATGCTCAGTGGAGAAGATCTGTGACTAAACTGGATTCTAACGAAATGTTCTGTAGAGAAGATCTGTGACTAAATTATATAGTGATGAAATGTTCAGTAGAAAAGACTAAATTGTGTTATATACTCTATATAAAATGTTCTGTAGAAAAGATCTGTGACTAAACTGTGATGTGACATAATGTTCAGTGGTGAAGTTCTGAGGCTAAATTGATGAAAGGTTCAGTTGTGAGTATATGTGAATGAATAATGTGATGAATATCTGTGAATGAATAGTATGATGAATATCTGTGAATGAATAGTATGATGAATATCTGTGAATGAATAGTATGATGAATATCTGTGAATGAATAGTATGATGAATATCTGTGAGTATATGTGAATGAATAATGTGATGAATATCTGTGAATGAATAGTATGATGAATATCTGTGAATGAATAGTGATGAATATCTGTGAATTAATAGTACGGTGAATATCCGTGAATGAATAGTATGATGAATATCTGTGAATGAATAGTATGATGAATATCTGTGAATTAATAGTATGATGAATATCTGTGAATTAATAGTACGAATATCTGTGAATGAATAGTATGATGAATATCTGTGAATTAACAGTATAAGGAATACCTGAGAATGATTGTTGTGATGATGAAAATAATGATCAGTCATGATGATCTGTGACTAAAGTGTAAAGGGGTGAAAGATTGTGTTGATTTGTGCCCTTGTGGCCTTTCGTTTATTTTTTCATTTATTTGTTTTGTCTACAGTGAACAATGTGGGGGTGATGTATGATTATCCACAGATGTTGTTTTGGATGTCCCTGAAAAGGTAATATATTGTAAACTGACTTTGCATGCCTTTGTACAGTTTAGGTGCTCTCAAAAAGTAATTACAAATTGGCTTTGAAAGAAAGAAAAACAATGATGAAATGGGTCAAACAAGCTGCAGTACATTCCACTGCATACAGATCTACCCACATCCATTGAGAAAGGAAAACTGCGTGGTATGGTAACAAGGTGCTATGGCCATAGTGCCCGGGGAACTGTCAAGGGAGGGAGACGAAGGGGAGGAGTGGATTTTGACAACACTGCAGAACACACATGGAGCAACCCAAGCTTCGGCACACAGTAGACACAACTAAAGAAACCTGGTGAACTGTTCTCCAGTGAGGTGCTCCAGAGACTCCCTGGAGAGCTAAGGCCAGAGAGAAGAGCACAGAGAGAGAATGCTGGTTGGTGGTGCAGTATTTCACAGTGTAGATGTCCAACATCCCTAGACTCTCTGTGTTAATTATGCTGTGGAAAGTGATTGTTATTAGAGCAGTATTTCATAATGTGAGTGGCTAACATCTCTAGATTCTCTGTGTAAATTATGCTGTAGAGAATGATTGTTATTAGTGCAGTATTTCATAATATGAGTGGCTAACATGTCTAGATTCTCTGTGTGAATTACACTGTAGAAAATGATTGTTATTTGTGCAGTATTTCATAGTGTGAATGGCTAACATCTCTAGACTCTATGGTATGGAAAAATGATTGTTGTAAGTGCAGAGTTTCATTAAGTGAGTGGCCAACATCCCTAGACTTTACATATGATTCACAGTGTAGAAAATGATCTTTTGTAAGTGCAGTACTTCATAATTAGAGTATCAGACAGTAATTAGCAAATTATTACACCTACATGTGCTGAAAACAGCAACAACTACAGCAACAAAAGACAAAGTGATTTTTTTATGAGCTTGGTTGGGTTCTGAAACAACAACAAACAACCAATTTTTATTTTTATTTATTTATTTTTTTTTTTTGGTGAATTTTGTTTCAGAAACAACAAAAAGACAATACAGATATTTTCTCATGAATTTTGTGTAAATGGCCTGTCTCATGGCACGCTTGTGTGCCAGCTGTCCTGTGCCTGTCCCATGGCAAGACTGTGTGCCAGCTGTCTTGTGCCTGTCTCATGGCAAGCTTGTGTGCCAGCTGTCCTGTGCCTGTCCCATGGCAAGTTTGTGTGCCAGCTGTCTTGTGCCTGTCCCATGGCAAGCCTGTGTGCCAGCTGTCTTGTGCCTGTCCCATGGCAAGCCTGTGTGCCAGCTGTCTTGTGCCTGTCCCATGGCAAGCTTGTGACCAGGCTGTCTTGTGCCTGTCCCATGGCAAGCTTGTGTGCCAGCTGTCTTGTGCCTGTCCCCCATGGCAAGCTTGTGACCAGGCTGTCTTGTGCCTGTCCCATGGCAAGCTTGTGTGCCAGCTGTCTTGTGCCTGTCCCATGGCAAGCTTGTGACCAGGCTGTCTTGTGCCTGTCCCATGGCAAGCCTGTGTGCCAGCTGTCTTGTGCCTGTCCCATGGCAAGCCTGTGTGCCAGCTGTCTTGTGCCTGTCCCATGGCAAGCCTGTGTGCCAGCTGTCTTGTGCCTGTCCCATGGCAAGCTTGTGTGCCAGCTGTCTTGTGCCTGTCCCATGGCAAGCCTGTGTGCCAGCTGTCTTGTGCCTGTCCCATGGCAAGCTTGTGACCAGGCTGTCTTGTGCCTGTCCCATGGCAAGCCTGTGTGCCAGCTGTCTTGTGCCTGTCCCATGGCAAGCTTGTGTGCCAGCTGTCTTGTGCCTGTCCCATGGCAAGCTTGTGACCAGGCTGTCTTGTGCCTGTCCCATGGCAAGCTTGTGACCAGGCTGTCTTGTGCCTGTCCCATGGCAAGCCTGTGTGCCAGCTGTCTTGTGCCTGTCCCATGGCAAGCTTGTGACCAGGCTGTCTTGTGCCTGTCCCATGGCAAGCTTGTGACCAGGCTGTCTTGTGCCTGTCCCATGGCAAGCCTGTGTGCCAGCTGTCTTGTGCCTGTCCCATGGCAAGCCTGTGTGCAGCTGTCTTGTGCCTGTCCCATGGCAAGCCTGTGTGCCAGCTGTCTTGTGCCTGTCCCATGGCAAGCCTGTGTGCCAGCTGTCTTGTGCCTGTCCCATGGCAAGCTTGTGACCAGGCTGTCTTGTGCCTGTCCCATGGCAAGCCTGTGTGCCAGCTGTCTTGTGCCTGTCCCATGGCAAGCTTGTGTGCCAGGCTGTCTTGTGCCTGTCCCATGGCAAGCTTGTGACCAGGCTGTCTTGTGCCTGTCCCATGGCAAGCTTGTGTGCCAGCTGTCTTGTGCCTGTCCCAATACCGGGTGGGAATCAGTCCTCACTCTTGACATTGATCTGTTAGACTATCAGAAATGAATCATGTACATGTAACCACACTTCATTTTGTATGTGTATGTTGTGACAGTGTGTTGTGTTTGTATCGTGTTTATGTGTAGGTGTGTGTGTTTGTGTACATGTCATTATGTGTGTCTTTGGTCTGTGCGTTTTTATCAAATGTGTCGTTTAAGTGTGTGTGTGCATGTGCATGTGTGTGTGTGTGTGCGTTCATGCACACGTATTCATGTGTGTGTGTGTGTTGTTTGGTTCATGTGTTGCTGAAATTGACATAGTTATTTCGCAGTCACAAGTTGCAAAACTTTTATAAAGATCAACATTTTTGTGTACCACTAGGATATTTCACTTTTGTAAATATACATGTATCACATGTAGGTTTGAAAGTACTAGATAAGTTGAGTGTGAAGGGTTTAAAAAAATTTTTTTTTGAACAAGTGTCTAATATCATCTGGCAATTAAAAAACATTTACTTTAACCACTGAACTGAAGTGTGAACTGAACTGAAGCAACAACAAAGAGACAAATTTTTAGATTTCAGTGTATTTTGTTAGCTCAGAAATAACAAAAACAACAAAGACACAAGTTGATGTTTTAATGAGCTTTCAGTTCATAAACTTCGATTTTACAGTAACAAAGAGACAAACTGATGTATTTTCACGCACTTGATTAACAATAACAAAGAGACAAACTGATGTATTTTCATGGACTTGATTAACAGTAACAAAGAGACAAACTGATGTATTTTCATGAACTTGATTATCAATAACAAAGAGACTAGCGGATGTAATTTCATGGACTTGATTATCAGTAACAAAGAGACAAGCTAATGTATTTTCATGAACTTGATTATCAATAACAAAGAGACAAGCGGATGTATTTTCATGGACTGAATGGTACAGGAACAGCAACAATCAAGAGTAAAGCAGATTTTTCACCATGGACTTTATTTTTGAGAAGCAACAACGAAGCAAAGTGGTTCATTATTCATTGCATTTGTAGGTGTTGAAGCAACAACAACATTAACAACAGCCAAGTGATAAACTGATTTTTGTTCTTCATTTTGAATTGTAGGTTTAGAGGCAGCAAGGGCACCAGAGAGACAAACCAGTTATTTTCATAGAATTTGTTGGTTTACAGACAACAATTAAGAAACAAACTGATGTTTTTTTCATACTCTTTGTTGGTGCAGAAACTGTGGCAACTGATTCATGTGAACGTGGCAGCTGCAACCTTGGTGGGTATAGTGACTGAATCTGATAGAATGAAATGAACCAGTCATAATGAAAGGCACTGTCCCTTCTTTGTTTGATAGACTGAAATGAACCAGTCAGTCATAATGAAAGGCACTGTCCCTTCTTTGTTTGATAGAATGAAACGAACCAGTCATAATGAAAGGCACTGTCCCTTCTTTGTTTGATAGAATGAAACGAACCAGTCATAATGAAAGGCACTGTCCCTTCTTTGTTTGATAGACTGAAATTCCCTTCTTTGTCTGATAGAATGAAACAAACCAATCATAATGAAAGGCACTGTCCCTTCTTTTGTTTGATAGACTGAAATTCCCATCTTTGTCTGATAGAATGAAACAAACCAATCATAATGAAAGGCACTGTCCCTTCTTTGTTTGATAGAATGAAACAAACCAGTCATAATGAAAGGCACTGTCCCTTCTTTGTTTGACAGACTGAAATTCCCTTCTTTGTCTGATAGAATGAAATGAACCAGTCATAATGAAAGGCACTGTCCCTTCTTTGTTTGACAGACTGAAATTCCCTTCTTTGTCTGATAGAATGAAATGAACCAGTCATAATGAAAGGCACTGTCCCTTCTTTGTCTGATAGAATGAAATGAACCAGTCATAACGAAAGGCACTGTCCCTTCTTTGTCTGATAGAATGAAATGAACCAGTCATAATGAAAGGCACTGTCCTGTCTGTGTCTGATAGACTGAAATGAACCAGTCATAATGAAAGGTACTGCCCCTTGTTTGAGCAGTGGAGGGGCTTTTCCTGCTGGGCAGGTTGAGGCTGATGAGGGCACAAGTGTTCCGAAATATTAACTGTATGGCTGTGAAGGGATATGTAGAAGTAGAACTCTCCCTGTGTTGACCTATGACCCTCCATGTTGAAGGAATCTTATAGAACACTGTCATTGTTGACCTGTGATCCTCCCTGTTGAAGAGTTCTGTAGAACACTGTCAGCGTTATGATCCTCCCTGTCAAGAGATCTCTAGAACACTGTCACTGTTGACCTATGACCCTCCCTATCGGAAGAGATCTATAGAACACTGTCATTGTTGACCTATGACCCTCCCTGTCGGAAGAGATCTATAGAACACTGTCATTGTTGACCTATGACCCTCCCTGTTGGAAGAGATCTCTAGAATACTGTCATTGTTGACCTATGACCCTCCCCTGTTGAAGAGATCTCTAGAACACTGTCATCATTGATCTATGACCCTCCCTGTCGGAAGAGATCTCTAGAATACTGTCATTGTTGACCTATGACCCTCCCTGTTGAAGAGATCTATAGAACACTGTCATTGTTGACCTATGACCCTCCCTGTCGGAAGAGATCTCTAGAATACTGTCATTGTTGACCTATGACCCTCCCTGTTGAAGAGATCTATAGAACACTGTCAGCATTATGACCCTCCCTGGTGAAGAGATCTATAGAACACTGTCATTGTTGACCTATGACCCTCCCCGTTGAAGAGATCTGTAGAACACTGTCATTGTTGACCTATGACCCTCCCTGTTGAAGAGATCTCTAGGACACTGTCATTGTTGACCTGTGACCCTCCCCGTTGAAGAGATCTATAGAACACTGTCATTGTTGACCTATGACCCTCCCTGTTGAAGAGATCTCTAGAACACTGTCAGCATTATGACCCTCCTTGTTGAAGAGATCTCTAGAACACTGTCATTGTTGACCTATGACCCTCCCTGTTGAAGAGATCTCTAGAATACTGTCATTGTTGACCTATGACCTCCCTGTCGGAAGAGATCTCTAGAATACTGTCATTGTTGACCTATGACCCTCCCTGTTGAAGAGATCTCTAGAACACTGTCATTGTTGACCTATGACCCTCCCTGTCGGAAGAGATCTCTAGAATACTGTCATTGTTGATCTATGACCCTCCCTGTTGAAGAGATCTCTGGAACATTGTCAGTGAGACCCTCCCTGGTGAAGAGATCTCTAGAACACTGTCATTGTTGACCTATGACCCTCCCTGTTGAAGGGATCTCTAGAACACTGTCATTGTTGACGTATGACCCTCCCTGTCGAAGGGATCTCTAGAACACTGTCATTGTTGACCTATGACCCTCAATGTCGAAGGGATCTCTAGAACACTGTCATTGTTGACCTATGACCCTCAATGTCGAAGGGATCTCTAGAACACTGTCATTGTTGACCTATGACCCTCCCTGTTGAAGATATCTCTAGAACACTGTCATTGTTGACTTATGACCCTCCCAGTTGAAGAGATCTCTAGAACACTGTCATTGTTGACTTATGACCCTCCCTGCTGAAGCAATTTATAGAACACTGTCAGTGTGTGTTGAAGCTAGCTGAAAAGATATAGTACTTTGCCAGATGAGTCCAACAGTTAGTGCTTTGCCAAATGAGTCCAATAGTCAGTACTTTGCCAGAGGGAGTCCAACAGTTAGTGCTTTGCCAGAGGGAGTCCAACAGCTTGTGCTTTGCCAGATGGAGTCCAACAGTTTGTGCTTTGTCAGAGGGAGTCCAGCAGTTAGTACTTTGCCAGAGGGAGTCCAGCAGTTAGTACTTTGCCAGAGGGAGTCCAGCAGTTAGTACTTTGCCAGAGGGAGTCCAGCAGTTAGTACTTTGCCAGATGGAGTCCAACAGTTAGTGCTTTGCCAGATGGAGTCCAACAGTTTGTGCTTTGTCAGAGGGAGTCCAGCAGTTAGTACTTTGCCAGAGGGAGTCCAACAGTTAGTACTTTGCTAGAGGGAGTCCAGCAGTTAGTACTTTGCCAGAGGGAGTCCAACAGTTAGTACTTTGCCAGAGGGAGGCCAACAGTTAGTACTTTGCCAGAGGGGGTCCAACAGTTAGTGCTTTGCCAGAGGGAGTCCAACAGTTAGTACTTTGCCAGAGGGAGGCCAACAGTTAGTACTTTGCCAGAGGGAGGCCAACAGTTAGTACTTTGCTAGAGGGAGTCCAGCAGTTAGTACTTTGCCAGAGGAGTCCAACAGTTAGTGCTTTGCCAGAGGGAGGCCAACAGTTAGTGCTTTGCCAGAGGGAGGCCCACAGTTAGTCATGCTTTGTCAGACGGAGTCCAACAGTTAGTACTTTGCCAGAGGGTGTCCAACAGTTAGCGCTTTGCTAGAGGGAGTCCAACAGTTAGCGCTTTGCCAGAGGGAGTCCAACAGTTAGTGCTTTGCCAGAGGGAGCCAACAGTTAGTGCTTTGCCAGAGGGAGTCCAACAGTTAGTGCTTTGCCAGAGGGAGTCCAACAGTTAGTGCTTTGCCAGAGGGAGGCCAACAGTTAGTGCTTTGCCAGATGGAGTCCAACAGTTTGTGCTTTGCCAGAGGGAGGCCAACAGTGATTTGACAGAGGGAGTCCAACAGTGATTTGACAGAGGGAGGCCAACAGTGATTTGACAGAGGGAGTCCAACAGTGATTTGACAGAGGGAGTCCAACAGTTAGTGCTTTGCCAGAGGGAGGCCAACAGTTAGCGCTTTGCCAGAGGGAGGCCAACAGTTAGTGCTTTGCCAGAGGGAGTCCAACAGTTAGTGCTTTGCCAGAGGGAGTCCAACAGTTAGTGCTTTGCCAGATGAGTCCAACAGTTAGTGCTTTGCCAGAGGGAGGCCAACGGTTAGTGCTTTGCCAGAGGGAGGCCAACAGTTTGTGCTTTGCCAGAGGGAGGCCAACAGTGATTTGCCAGAGGGAGTCCAACAGTGATTTGACAGAGGGAGGCCAACAGTGATTTGACAGAGGGAGTCCAACAGTGATTTGACAGAGGGAGTCCAACAGTTAGTGCTTTGCCAGAGGGAGGCCAACAGTTAGTGCTTTGCCAGAGGGAGGCCAACAGTTAGTGCTTTGCCAGAGGGAGTCCAACAGTTAGCGCTTTGCCAGATGAGTCCAACAGTTAGTGCTTTGCCAGAGGGAGGCCAACGGTTAGTGCTTTGCCAGAGGGAGGCCAACAGTTAGCGCTTTGCCAGAGGGAGGCCAACAGTTAGGAATTGTTCAGTCCTGTCCTTGGGAAGTGTTGCGTGGAATGTTTTGCAGTGCTGTTTCACTGGGAGAATGGGGATAAGGGAGAAAGTGTCCAAGAATGTTTTTTTTTTTGTACAGATATTTTTTGTGTAAGATTGTTATAAGTTTATCAATGTGAATACCTGAAATTTTTTTGGGGTACTTTTTCAGATGACACATATGATTTTGCCTCAGATGGTGAAAAGGTAAGTGTGTGTGTGTGTGTGTGTGTGTGTGCGTGTGCGCGCGCACATATGCACGGGTCTGTGTCACTATATATATGATGCTGTGAGTATGTGGCTGTGTGTGTGTGTGTGTGTGAAAGAGAGATATGCACTATGTTGAACTTACCTGTCACACATTCCCACAGCTAGTAACACAAGTGAAAAACAAGCACATCGATGATAAGATAAAAAACCAAAATGTATTTTAGCGCGCTAGATTTCGTAACGGTTGCGGACGGGAGCTGCCCGCCGCATGTGTACGGTACTTTTCCATCACGTGCTGACTCCGTGAAAATACTCGGAGAGCCCACTAAAGTTGTTGGGGATTTCCCACTATAGTCCAGTAATGTGGCAGCACTATTTTTGGATGCTGGCACCACTTCCATTCACTAAGAAAGAGGAGAAACTGCAAGCGAACAGTTGTGCGTGAGACTGACCGATTTTCGCAATGGCGTCGTCTGCTAACAACAGCGAGTTTGATGATATTCCTGAGTGTTCAGCGGAGGAGTGGGATCAAATTATGCAAGAATTAGAGAAGTATGAAAATAGAGAGTTAGGAGAAGAGAATGATGTTGAAATCGGCACCAGTGAAGGAGAGGAAAATGGTGAAAGCGACCCTGAGAACCACGTGCTACTCGCCACTCTGCAAAACAATGGCGACCGGCTACACATCTGCCCACGTGGCCCCATTCCAACAGCCGACAGGGCCCTGCGCACTCACTGCCGAACACTGCCACCGCACTAGATTATTTCTTCTTTCAACCTCTCATATTTTTCAACTAGTAGCAGAAGAAAACTAACAGATACTCTCAAAACAATCAGCTAAGGGCACACCTGACTCCCTGTGGTTCGACACAACACCTGACGAAATGTGGGGCTACGTCTCTGTACTGATTATTCCCTATGACAACTAAGGGACGACGCGTAGAAACGTCATATATGTTTTTTTTTTTCTGCCAGGTGCCTTTATGCTTTCAAAGAATGACTGTTTCCATGACTACCATGCGCTGAAAGTGGCTCAACAGTAGGGCAGTTTGCTAGTCTCTGTGTTGTGTGTACATGTATATATGCTTACCTGTAGTTTATGGTGACAGTGCTTTGATGACACTTGGCAGCAGTGACACCCACTCAATTTCCTCACTGTACAGCTATACAGTGTGTAAATACATATGGACATGTATAAGGTGCTTAGAACAGTGACAGAAAAACAATGAGGAACTGTGCTTGAATCTACAGTAACTGATCAGTAGTGACAATTGACACTAGTTTGTGTGTGACATTCTGTGGATTACCTGTGGGGACTGAACAGGCGGACAGAAGACAGATCATCTCACTTAGGCTGCAGCTTTCATTTTTACAACACTAACATGCATGTGCATGGGATAACTGCATGGTGGTGTGCTGTATTAGAATTGTCACCATAGCATGTGACACATTGGGTGACATTTTGGTGACAGTGACATGACCTTTCACCTCGAGACACACAAAATCTTGCTCACAGTATAGAACAGAGTCTTGTGACCATACATGCGGAATTTCGTAGCTCTAGAGGTTTATTCTTGGTTGTGGTGAAGCATGAACCATACATACCCATTTTAAGGCTATATTCACAAAAAAAAATCTGAAAACTGGGGGGAATTTGGCCTCAGAGAATCTGAATACAAGAGGGTTAAACCCTCTCCAACCCTTATTCATAAAAACCCTTCCCATCTTCGGAGGTACAGCATTTCAAAACAAAGTAATGGCACTAAAGAAGCAACATTTGAACTCATAATTTTGTTGTCACCAACATAATTGTATTCCTCATGCTATCAATCTTTACACTCACAATTTTGTTGTCACCAACACAAAAGTAATCATCATGCTATCAGTCTTTACACTCTCAATTTTCTTGCTACGAACACAAACATAATTGTCATGCTATCAATCTTTACACTCATAATTTTGTTGTCGCCAACATAACCGTATTCCTCATGCTATCAATCTTTACACTCACAATTTTGTTGTCACCAACACAAAAGTAATCATCATGCTATCAGTCTTTACACTCTCAATTTTCTTGCTACGAACACAAACATGATTGTCACGCTATCAATCTTTACACTCATATTTTTGTTGTTACAACACAATCATAATCATCATGCTCTCAACCTTTACACTCACAGTTTTGTTGTCACCAGCGCAGTTTTAAACATCACATTATCAATCTTGAACTCACGATTTTGTTGTAGACAAGGCAAATGTGAATGACTCGTGATCAAATGACAACTGTGCAATGTCCCTACGAGTCATCAGTCCACCAAACCAAGACTGTGATATTCAGCACAGTAGAATATTCATGGGGCACCCCTCTAGTCACTCCATAACCACCTTGATATAACACTTACTGCCATGCCAGTTGAATATATACAGGACAACCCGCAGATTACTTCATAATGACATCAATATGACGTGTATTACCAGGGCAGAGAATGTTCATGAGCTGACGCTGTGATCAATATATGCCATCAGTAATATGACTGCTATTAACTGGTGATCAGATATTCATGAGCTGACACTGTGATCACTATATGCCATCAATAATATGACTGCTATTAACTGGTAATTAGATATTCATGAGAGTCACTCTGATCACAACATACTATTAATAATATGGCACTTGTTATTATCATCATTACCATCATTAAAAGGACACTTATTATCATCATTACCATCATTAACAGGACACTTATCATCATTAACATGACACTTATAACCATCACACTTCTTCTTATCGTCATTAGCATAACACTTATTACTATCATTGACATGACACTTATTACCATCATTAACAGCACACTTACCATCATTACTAACAGCACACTCATTACCATCATTAACAACACACTTATTACCATCATTACTTCATTAACAGGACATTTATTATTATTACCATCATTACAAGGACATTTATTATCACCATTAACATTAAACTTAGGACCATCATCAACAGGACATTTATTACCATCATTATCAGGACACTTATCATCATAACATGACACATATTACCATCATTAACTGGACGCTATTACCATCATTAACAGGACATTATTACCATCATTTACAGGACACTATTACCATCATTAACAGGACATTACCATCATTAACAGGACATTATTACCATCATTAACAGGACATTACCATCATTAACATGACACTATTACCATCATTAACAGGACATTACCATCATTAACATGACACTATTACCATCATTAACAGGGCATTATTACCATCATGAACAGGACACATTTTACCATCAATCACACAACATTTATTATCATCATTAACAGGACACTTATTACCATCATTAACAGGACACTTATTTCCATCATTAACAGGACAAATATCACTATCATTAACAGGACAGAAATTACCATCATTAACAGGGCACTTATTACCATCATTAACAGGACACTTATTACCATCATTAACAGGACAGATATCACTATCATTAACAGGACCGAATTTACCATCATTAACAGGACAGATATTACTATCATTAACAGGACAGATGCTGCCATCATTAACAGGACAAAAATTACCCTCATTAACAGGACAGAAATTGCCATCATTAACAGGACAGATATTACTATAATTAACAGGACAGATACTCCCATCATTAACAGGACAGAAATTGCCATCATTAACAGGACAGAAATTGCCATCATTAACAGGACAGAAATTGCCATCATTAACAGGACAGATATTACTATCATTAACAGGACAGATATTACTATCATTAACAGGACAGATATTACCATCATTAACAGGACAGAAATTGCCATCATAATAGGACAGAAATTGCCATCATTAACAGGACAGATATTACTATCATTAACAGGACAGATATTACCATCATTTACAGGACACTTATTACAGTCATTTACAGGACACTTATTACTATCATTAACAGCACACTATTACCATCATTAACAGGACACTTTGTCACAGATTTTAAGGAGGGGTGCTTGTAAATGGATCTGTCAAATCTGGCTCATGAATATATGAAGGCGTGTAGGTGGTTTGTGTATTCTACGAATTCTTTCTATCACTCACTCACACCACGCTATGACATAACAGCACAAACGGGAAATTAGCAAGGAGTGTACATTTATTAAACAATGAAAAGATGGAAATGACTCTTTAGCA
>JADBJO010005270.1:132500-147500 GCA_016801955.1 Conus betulinus
TGGTTCACATGATACAGACAGTGTATCTGTATGGCCTACTGTACATGATGTATTTCTGACAGGGTTACCTGGATTTCTCTGGACAGTGTGTATACATGACCTAATGTACATGATGTGTTTCTGACAGGGTTACCTGGATTTCTGGACCGTGTGTCAACATGACTTGATGTACATGTGTTTCTAACAGGGTTACCAGGATTTGAGCACAATGTGTTTACATGATCTAATGTGCATGATGTGTTTGTAACAGGATTACCGTACCTGGATTTGAGCACAGTGTGTCTACATGATCTAATGTGCATGATGTGTTTCTAACAGGGTTACCTGGATCCGAGGACAGTGTGTCTATATGACCTGATTCACATGATTCAGACAATGTGTTTACAGGACCTGATTCACATGATTCAGACAGTGTGTTTACATGACCTGATTCACATGATTCAGACAGTGTGTGTCTACATGACCTGATTCACATGGTTCAGAGAGTGTGTCTGACCTAATGGATATGATGCACTCTTTCATAGGCGTACCTGGATTACTTTTCACGGGCACTGGAGTTTGAGTACAAGGATGAGGGGATAGTGGTGCAGTGTCTGCTCCCCTTCTACGTGTCCACCCGCATGACCCGCTACAGCGAGACCCTGTCCAGGACCAGTCTCTTCATCCCCTCTGCCGCCACCTTCGCTCGCAGTGCTATCAGCACGCTGGGACACTCCTCATACACCACCGGCTACCTCCCGCACACCTTGCTGGTCAGTCATCATCAGAATAATGGACTGATCCGACCCTGTCCTAACACTAACCTTAACACTAACATTCACACGTCATATGCTACCTCCCTCGCATCTTGCTGGTCAGTCATCATCAAACTAATGTACTAGCCCTGAACTTAACACTAACCTTAACACTAACATGTATACGCCTCCCGCTATCTCCCTCACACCCCGCTGGATAGCCTTCATCAAAATAACTCTAGCACAAACATTCACACCTCACAGGCCACCCATTACCATGCTAACTGGTCTGATCAAATTTGAAAAGAATTTAAAGTAAATCTACCAGATAACCGGGACAAACAAATTACATGACAAAACAACACATCTCAACCTCTTAGGCCTTCTTCAGGCAACTTTAACAACATTCAGGACAATGAAAATGAAGAGAGAGCAGTCACTTATCTTCACAAATTCTTGCGCAGATCTGAGAAGATAAGTGATGGCTCGTTCTTCGCAGTTCTAGGGCAGAATTTGAGAATAAAAGTGATTGCACGTTCTTCGCAGTTCTAGGGCAGAATTTGAGAAGAAAAGTGATGGCTCGTTCTTCATTTTCATGGTCCTGAATGTTGCTTATCATGTCCGAAGAAGACCTAAGAGGTTGAAACACATCATGTTTTGTCTTGTAGTTTGTTCTGCCCTGTTATCTGACAGATTTACTTTATATTCCTTTTAAACATTGTGTCAATTTCTGCCTGAAGTCACCTCACTTTGAAACTGATCTGATCAAGCTCTCATTTTCTTTAAATTTGAATAAAGCAAACCGTATTTACCACATGCCCACAAAGCGAAGCAAGCATTTCTAGATTTGCAGTGTTTTTCTAGCTGCAGTGAAGTTTTCCACTTTGTATTCTTTTGCAATGAAAAACAAGACAGCTTCCATAAGTCAGAAAAAAAGCAGTCAGAAGGATGAAAGAAGCAGAGACAATAAAGGTCTGTTGAACAAGTCTAGATTTTCTTTTCTGATGAAATTATGTCATCTGGACTGATGTAGATTTTCTTTTATGAAGAAATTATGTTATCTGGATTGATTACTGAACAAATAATGTAATATGGATTGATGTATATTTCCTTTACTGTACAAGTAATGCAATCTGGATTGATGTAGATTTCCTTTACTGTACAAGTAATGTAATCTGGATTGATGGAGGTTTCCTTTACTGTACAAGTAATGCAATCTGAATTGATGTAGGTTTCCTTTACTGTACAAGTAATGTAATCTGGATTGATGTAGATTTGGCTGCATTGTGAGGCAGGATAATCGGTTCAAAAGCTATGTCATCCATCTTGGAGCATATACCAGAAGTAAACACATCACAAAGTGGCCCGGGCAGCGTTGAAAGGTTATTCTGTGATAATGGGGCTATCACATGGCACGCTTCAGTTTCCTTGACTGTGATCGATGTTCGCTCTAAAATATTGTAATGCGCGATCCGCCGTAGTGGATGTCAGAGAGGAGGTGTTGTGCATGGGACATCCGCCATATCAGATGTCCAAGTGGTGTGAGTTAGATTGTTAAAGACTAGACCAAACAAAAGCCAAATAAAGTCAGCGCATTCAGGACAAAGATGGCAACTGCCTGACAGGAAGAAGGTGGACTGAACATTGCCCCAAACTCAACAACAAAGAACAGGAGATCCAAGTGTGTTTGTTCTGTGTGCTCTCTGCTGTCAAATCTGCTAGGCGATTTGGTGTGGTAAACAGCATTCTTTAAGAGTTATGGGCATGTATTTGTTTTCTTCTTGGAGCAAAAGTTACACAACTTTTTTGTTGTTTATTGTCCCTGAGTGATTATTCATCCCATGTGGACACACAGACATTAGGATAATAAATGGCTTATGCTGTGCAGCGCTGGGTGTCTCTGATGTGCCCTGAGTGGTTATGGAAACGAGTGGCCTCACGATTGAATGCGGCCTTTGCGACACCAGGCGAAGGTCAGACAGCAGCGCCACCGTGCCATGCCCAGCAGTATCAGCGCTCAGTCTTTATCTGAGGGACAGACAGAGTAGCTGACAGCAGAACCATCGTGCCCTGTTGGGCAGTATCAGTGCTCAGTCTGTATCCAAGGGATAGGTGGAATAGTCTTTTGGCTGCTGGTCTGACCCTGCATTATATTGTGTGGTGCATTGTGTGAGCACAGTAAGGATGATGTGATGTGGATGTCTGGTGTACCCTACATTATGTTTTGTGATGCTTTGTGTGTTCACAGTAAGGATGACATGATGTGGATTGTCCTGTCTGATTCTACAGTACGGTGTGTGTCTTACATTGTGTGTTCACAGTAAGGATTACATGATGTGGATTGTCCTGTCTGATTCTACAGTAAGGTGTGTCTTACATTGTGTGTTCACAGTAAGGATTACATGATGTGGATTGTCCTGTCTGATTCTACAGTACGGTGTGTCTTACATTGTGTGTTCACAGTAAGGATGACATGATGTGGATTGTCCTGTCTGATTCTACAGTACAGTGTGTCTTACATTGTGTGTTCACAGTAAGGATTACATGATGTGGATTGTCCTGTCTGATTCTACAGTACGGTGTGTCTTACATTGTGTGTTCACAGTAAGGATGACATGATGTGGATTGTCCTGTCTAATCGCTAGCTGTGGTCATCAGTGTCATGAGTGTTTAGCTATTAACCTTTCCTGTACGTCACCTGAACTTTTGTGTGCTGTACGTTGTGGGTGTGCCGTAACCCATGCTGTCAGTGAAGGAGCAACATGCTACTGTAGGGCGTGGGTATACTGCAATCCTGGGTGGCCGAAAAGGATGTTGATCCCTTCCCGTACATCGTGGGTGTGTAGCAACCCTTGGTATCAGCATAGGAAACAGAACTATCGTCATGCGCCATGCACAGTAACCCATAGTTTCTATGAACGCGCAGTGCCTACCTGTACACCGTGAGTGTGCAATAACCCATGGTTTATACTAAAAACCAACATGCTGTGCTACTTCATGGACCTTACCGTATTGCGATGGGTGTAATGTAACCTTGCTTTTCCTGGGAAGATTTCCATTAGTTGTGGTTGTACAGTAAATTGTGCATTCTGAAAGGAGCAATGACTTTCGATCGTCAAAGCTGACAGCAAGATTGTATGCTAATAAGTGACGTACAGTAGCGAGATTGTTCATGCTTTTCAAACCTTGAAATCTCTCTCTCTCTCTCTCTCTCTCTCTCTCTCTTTCTCTCTCTCTCTCTCTCTCTCCCTGTCTCTCTCTCTCTCTGATGTGCAATGCAGTATTGAGTAATTCTAAATCACATCTCACTGGCACAGCTGACAGCTATTTATAATCAAGTACATTGCTTTGACAGTATAATTTTTTACTTGAACAAAGGGTGCGGAAGTAAGCCAGCCCCAATGAGGATAAGAACAACATGGTTCGCTTGTCAGTTTCCTTTTAGGCTGTTTCATGTTCAAACTAATTAGGCTGTTGGTATTTATCTAAACCAGCAGAGTAGCTTTCAGATTTTTTTCACACAGACATGTTGATTCTTTGCGCAAGTGATATTTCCTAAGTAATAGTAGGCCTAAATGGTATGCAAAGAAAACTTACCAGACACTTGTAGGGAATGATCCAAAAAAAAAGAGACGCAAAGGTTGCAAGTGAAGCTATGGCGTGCTGGGTTTATTCTATGTGAGTGTGGGTGTGTGTCACGACTTTGTTGTGTGATGCAGCAAGGTGGAAATGTGTTACTCAATTCTTGCCACACATCACACACACACAAATCAGAATCTTCAAAGAAATATAATTTAAAGGAAGAAATCACACAGGTGGTGGTAGGATGATGTGTGACGATGTGCGTGATAGAACAACGCTCAAAACAAACAATATTCGTAGAGTTCCATGGGGAAAAGAAACAAGGAAAAAGTTCAGACTAGAGGGGTGAGGGGTGTAGATGCTTCAGGAATGACAATGATGTAGACTTAGCTGTTGTTCTCTTCATCATTGTTGGTGTGGTCGTTGTAGATTATGGATTTGATGCCCAGCCCCCCCTCCTTCACGAATTTGCAGGACGTAGTTGATGAGGTTACGTGATGATGATCATGGGTTAATAGAAGTTGAAGACCAAAAAAAAAAAAACAATAAAAAAAAAAACCTGGAGGACAGACGGACAGTTTCTCAGAAATCTCATCACGACTGTACGTCTGCTCTTGTCCCTCACACACCCCCATCCAACCCCTTTACAATAGCACTATCTTAGCTTGCTTCTGTATACACTCTTGAAGTCTCTTTATTTAAACAGAATAGCATCAATGAAGAAAAGCTTATGAGGTTCGTTCTTTACTTGATGATTTACTACAATTAATCTTACTCCATTATTTTGTAAGAGAAGATCATCTCACTTTACCAACTTCTATTGCACAAATATGATTCATTGCAAGTTGGATAACCTGTGGAGGAAATTGATTAGAACATTTCACAACACAGATGGAGATGTGGGTGAACGAAGATGGTGATGACATATCATGATGTCCGGGTAACAAGCATGCTCCGCCATCATGATCACGAAATGTCGCAAAATAACTGATAGCACATCCAACGGCTTGAATATGAAAAAGCTTCTGTATGTTGATGATAGTCATGTAGATTTACATTCCAAGCAAATCGCATGAATAAAGAATAAGAATTATGCTGATTTAACGAACATCAATTCCAAGTTACAAAAATAAATCTCTCAACACATTAACAATCTATAAATAAGTCTAGCCTACACATCCAAACATCGCCTACCTCAGGTAATCTCCCCGAAATGGTTGTGGAATTCTGGCTGGTGCTGCCGCTCTGGCCCACACCAACCCCAGCAATGGTACGTCCAGCCTCCAGTCCCTTCTGTGGTGGATCGCACGAATGCCCCCACCTCCCCTTGGTCTGCGGCCGTCTCTTGCTCTTCACCGATTACTGAACCATTTCTCCACGGCTAGCGTGCTGTAGCCTTCTTCAGTTTCAGATCTTCCTCTAATCCGCTTCAAACGCTGGATTGTTGCAGAGTTTGATCTTCTTGCTGTCACCTTTCAGTGCCTGCTGCCCGTTGTTCCCGATCTCGCCGAAGACCAGTGTTGCTCGATGACGTTGAATGTTAAGTTTAGTTGTCAACGACAAAGGCAGTTCACTGGTCAACAGTAACATGTGACATTACTTGGAGATATCCGCCAATAAACCATGGATACAAGGGACATAACAATGAACGAAACTTACGTATTTGTCAAAGACGTCACAAAATATTTTTCGTTCTCTTTGTTTATGAGCTTGTTCCGTGACAGTGTGCTCACACCCACGACGTACTGAGACTTTTTTTTGTTCCTATACTGGTTTGTTTACAGATAGACAGACAAATTTCAGTGGATATGTAAAACAGGTTTATTGACAAAATCATGAATTGATGTTTGGGTCATTGTCTGATGTCATGTTTGAGAAATGGGATGTTTGGGTCATTGTCTAATGTCATGTTTGAGAAATGGGATGTTTGAGTCATTGTCTGATGTTGTGTGTTTCCGAAATGGTATGTTTTGGTCATTGTCTGATGTTGTGTTTGAGAAATGGGATGTTTGGGTCATTGTCTGATGTTGTGTTTCAGAAACGGGGATGTTTGGGTCATTGTCTACTGTTGTGTTTGAGAAACGGGATGTTTGGGTCATTGTCTGAAGTTGTGTTTCAGAAATGGGATGTTTGGGTCATTGTCTGATCTTGTGTTTGAGAAACGGGATGTTTGGGTCATTGTCTAATGTTGTGTTTGAGAAACGGGATGTTTGGGTCATTGTCTAATGTTGTGTTTGAGAAACGGGATGCTTGGTTCTTTGTCTGACGTGTGTCAGAAACAGGATGTTGGGGTTGTTGTATCTTGCATGTTAGAAACAGGATGTTTAGATCATTGTCTCTTATTGTGTGTCAGAAATTTGTTTTGGTCATTTTCTGCTGTCAAGATTCTAGACTTTTTCAACTTTGACTTAAAGAAAAGGAATAAAAGTACATCATTTCTAGAGAGACTTGCAACATGTTGGTAGAAAGAGCACCATTTGTAGATAGATAGAAATATGCTGGTAGAATTTGGAGAGATGTATATTGCTTGGAGGTATATAATTGTTACGTCCATTCACATCTATCGAAGTAAGAAATGTGAATTATGAGAGCTATGTACATTCTGTTTTTTGACAGAAGTAAGAAATATGATTTATTTATTGGTATGACTGTTGTATTTGTTTTGGGTTTTTTTTGCCCATAAGTGATAGAAAGATCCGTGAAGTAATGTACAGGAGTGGATGAAGTCATGTTGATGGCCCCAAGAATCAGAGTCTGTCACTGTGTCTGCTGAAGATGATCACAGGGTCACAATGAACATCACACACTGTTCTGTTGTCTTATTACCATTGAAGTTCTTCATGCACATGAACATTACACATTGTTGTCTTATTACCATTGAAGTTTTTCATGCAGATGATCATCACACACTGGAGCCTTTCTTTGCTGTCAGTGGGTATTGTGTTTTCAAATTAACATTATACTTTGGACTTGCTTAACTGTCAGTGAAGTTCTGAGCTAAATGAACATACACTTTGATTCACTGCTTGATGTCTGTGAAGTTTTGAATGAAATGAACATCACACACTTGACAATTGCTTGACTGCAAAATTTTGTATGAAAATGAACATCACACTCTTGACAATGGTGTGACTGTCTGAAATTTTGTATGAAAATGAACATCACACTCTTGACAATTGCTTGACTGCAAAATTTTGTATGAAAATGAACATCACACTCTTGACAATGGCGTGACTGTCTGAAATTTTGTATGAAAATGAACATCACACACTTGACAATGGCTTGACTGTCTGTGAAATTCTGTATGAAAATTAACATCACACACTTGAAATTGGCTTGACTGTATATGAAATTTTGCATGAAAATGAACATCACACACTTTACAATGGCTTGAATATCTGAAATTTTGTATGAAAATGAACATCACACACTTGACAATCGCTTGATTGTCAGTGAAATTTTGTATGGAAATGAACCTCACACACTTGACAGAGGCTTGACTGTCTATGAAATTTTGTATGAAAATGAACCTCACACACTTGACAGAGGCTTGACTGTCTATGAAATTTTGTATAAAAATGAACCTCACACACTTGACAGAGGCTTGACTGTCTATGAAATTTTGTATGAAAATGAACCTCACACACTTGACGGTGGCTTGTGTAGAAAATGAGCTTCTCACAGTGGATTGTTGATTGATTGTTGTCAGTCAAGGTGTGTGTAGTAAAACGAACATCATACCTGGGACTGTTGCCTGTGAAGTGCTGTAGTAAAACGAACATCACACCTGGGACTGTTGCCTGTGAAAAGCTGTAGTAAAATGAACATCACACCTGGGACTGTTGCCTGTGAAGTGCTGTAGTAAAATGAACATCACACCTGGGACTGTTGCCTGTGAAAAGTTGTAGTAAAATGAACATCACACCTGGGACTGTTGCCTGTGAAGTGCTGTAGTAAAATGAACATCACACCTGGGACTGTTGCCTGTGAAAAGCTGTAGTAAAATGAACATCACACCTGGGACTGTTGCCTGTGAAGTGCTGTAGTAAAATGAACATCACACCTGGGACTGTTGCCTGTGAAAAGCTGTAGTAAAATGAACATCACACCTGGGACTGTTGCCTGTGAAGTGCTGTAGTAAAATGAAAACATCACACCTGGGACTGTTGCCTGTGAAAAGTTGTAGTAAAATGAACATCACACCTGGGACTGTTGCCTGTGAAAAGCTGTAGTAAAATGAACATCACATCTTGGGCCGCTGCTGGAGTATTGTCAACAAAGTTCAGTGGAATTGAATGGAGTGTGATAGACTTGAAGTAAGCTGTTGTCAATGGTTCCATTGGTTTCATTTGATTCTTTTATATCTTTTTGGTGTTTTTTTTTAAAGGGGTATTGCACAACAACATTTTATTACATTGAAACCTTTGTAACATGCAGCAGAGAAGAAATTGTGAATAAAATTTTATTGCAAATTTATGTTGTTGTATAGCCTGTGTGTTGTTTGTTTCTAAATGAATTGACTGGAATTAATGTGTGGCTCACAATCATTTCTACACTGAATCATTTGTCAAGACACTTTCTCTTCAGCGTTGTATATTCTTCACTGAAACCGAGTATTATGCAACTCGTGTTCTTTCTCTGTATAGTAGTAAATTTTTTCACTTACTATCCGAATTGTGCTGCTTTCTTCTCTTCATCAGTCAGTCATTCCCCTGACCGCTAGGTTAGTGACCAGGTTCTGCACATAATCATTGGTCTTGTGTTCTTTGTAGGAGATGCAGAGCAGTTTCCTCAGGCACCTGGTCTCAAACGCCTGGATTTTTCTTTCTGTTTCGGCCATCAGTGTCCATGTCTCGCGACCATATATGAGGATCGAGACAACTAGTGACTTGTAGAGCCGGAATTTTGTGTGGAATTGGATGTTGCTCTTCCACACTCTCTTCAGTCTGGCCATCGCTGCTGATGCGGAGTTGATCCTGAATCGGATTTCAGCTGTGCAGGTGCCATCTTTGGACAGGGTTGCTCCCAAGTACCTGAAGCTGGTCACTTCTTCCAGGGGTTTTACTACATAACCATGGTTATTTTGGCACTGCATTTAGTTGTGCTGTTGAGTAAGTGTACTGTAACTTTCTTTCCTTCATTGTATTTGTATTTTTATTGAATCCCTGTTTTCTGTGACTTTATTGTCTTCTTAGCAATTCTTCATTGAATCTTTGCATTCTGTAACTTTCTTCTCTTTATGGTAACTCTTTAGTGAATTTTCTAAACTGTGTTGTGTTACTCTCCCTCTGGTATATTCCTTGTTCAATCCTAGTATTATGTAACTTTTTCTCTTGAATATCTGTATTGTTTCACTTTCTTCTGAACATAGTGAGTCTTAAATGGCTCCATAAACAGTGTTGCATTCTTCTCACTTTAATGAACCTTTATTGAATCACTGTATTGTTTCACTTTCTTCACACCACAGTACATCTTTATTGAATCCTTATATGACGTGGCTTTCTTCTCTTCATGGAAATTCGTTAATGAATCCCTGTTTCATGTCACTTTCTTCTCTTCATGGTAATTTGTTAATGAACCCCTGTTCCATGTCACTGTCTTCTCTTCATGGTAATTTCTTTAATGAATAACTGTTTCATGTCACTTTCTTCTCTTCATGGTGCTTCCTTAATGAATCCCTGTTTCTGATCACTTTCAAACAGGGGGAAAGAGAAACCATCAGGGACATTATACCAACAAAACAGGGGGAAAGAGAAATCATTGAGGACATTGTACCAACAAACCAGGGGAAAGAGAAATCATTGAGAACATTATACCAACAAACAGGGGGAAAGAGAAACCATCGGGGACATTATGCCAACAAACCAGGGGAACAGAAACCATCGGGGACATTATACCAACAAACAGGGGAAGTAGAAACCAACAGGGACATTAGTAGTAGTGTTGTTGTTGTTGTTGTTGTTGTTGTCATTATTATTATGAATACTTATATAGTGCCTATCCTCAGCAGACCAAGCTCTAAGCGCTCTACAATCCGCGTTCTCGTTTACACAACGGGCTGACTACCTGGGTAGAGCCCACTGAAGAGCTGCCTGCTGCCGCTTCATTCAGTCATTACCTGAGTCATCCAGTCAATATCATACACTATCTTTCACTCAATTTCCCTTCTTCCTTCATTCTTTCCATTTCTCATGCAGGGTGCATGCTATGTGTGATATGTCATCCATAACACTGGCCCAAACTGGCCTTCTCTTCCGAAAGTTGATGTGATTTTAAGTGTGTGCAAGATGTTAGGCAAGCGTTCACACACTGAACCTCGGTTTATAGTCTCATTCAAAAGGACTTTTTGGGAAACGGAGTCAGAACCAATGCTAACTCTTGGGAAAAAATCCCCTTGTACCGAAATGGCCCAGCAGAGATTCGAATCTGCAACCCCAGGATCACTGTGATTAGGAGTCCCACACTCTACCAAGTGAGCTATTCCAGCGCCAACAAACAGGGGAAAACAGAAACCATCAGGGATATTATCCCAACAAACAGGGAAAACAAAACCATTGGCGACATTACACCAACAAGCAGGGATACTGAAACCATCAGGGACATTATACCAACAAAACAGGGGGAAAGATAAACCCATCAGGGATATTATACTAACAAACAGGGAAACAGAAACCATTGGGGACATTATACCAACAAACAGGGGGAAACAGAAACTGTCGGGGACATTATGCCAACAAACAGGTGAAAAAAGAAACAATCAGGGACATTATGCCAACAAACAGGGGGAAACAGAAACCATTGGGGACATTATACCAACAAACAGGGAAACAGAAACCATCGGGGACATCATGCCAACAAACAGGGGGAAACAGAAACCATTGGGGACATTATGCCAACAAACAGGGAAACGAAAACCATCAGGGACATTATGCCAACAAACAGGGAAACGGAAACCATCAGGGACATTATGCCAACAAACAGGGAAACGAAAACCATCAGGGACATTATGCCAACAAACAGGGAAACGGAAACCATCAGGGACATTATGCAACAAAACAGGGAAACGAAAACCATCAGGGACATTATGCCAACAAACAGGGAAATGGAAACCATCAGGGACATTATGCCAACAAACAGGGAAATGGAAACCATCAGGGACATTATGCCAACAAACAGGGAAATGGAAACCATCAGGGACATTATGCCAACAAACAGGGAAATGGAAACCATCGGGGACAGCACAGCAAGCCAGGGCGCAAAAAAAAACAAATGGGAAAGCGCGACCAGCCACAATAATGACAACATGGCCAGGACAATTATGACATGCTCACGACAATGACGACATGGCCATGACAATGACGACATGGCCACGACAGTGACGACATGGCCACAATGACGACATGGCCATGACAATGACGACATGGCCACGACGGTGACGACATGCCCACAATGACGACATGGCCACGGACAATGACGACATGGCCACAGACAATGACGACATGGCCACGGACAATGACGACATGGCCACAGATGATTTCAACAATGGCCACGACAATGAGGACATGGCCACGACAATGACGACATGGCCACGGCAATGACGACATGGCCACTTCAATGACGACATGGCCACTACAATGACGAAATAGCTACGACAATGACGACACGGCCACGACAGTGACGACATGACCACAAACAATAATCACATGACCACAGTCAAAGACGAAATGGCCACGACAATGACGACATGGCCACTTCAATGACCACATGGCCACAACAATGACGACATGGCCACAGACAATGACGACATGGCCACAGACAATAGTCACATGACCACAGACAATGACGAAATGGCCACTGATAACGACGACGCGGCCACAGACCAGGACAGCATGGCCATAGACCACATGGCCACAGACCAGGACAGCATGGCCCACAAGCCAGGACAGCATGGCCACATACTAGGACGGCATGGCCACTCAGCAAAGCTGAGAACAATGAGGGAACTCCACAGCTGACTGGGAACTTGTCGACCCCAGCGCTGAAAGCAGGCACTCACCTGCCTAGCACACAGAGCACACGTGTTATAATGAGGTCACCACTCGGTGGCATGGAAGAAAGCCAGATTTCACACATGCCGTTTGAAGACTACAACCTTCATTTCAACGAGATAGACTGCTTGATGAAGCAACATCTTTTTTCTTCCTGGACTTTTTGTCGAGTTGGCTTTTGTTTCAAAATCTGCTTGTAAAAGTTGATCGGTCTGTATCAGTTGCTTTAAACACACACACACACACACACACACACACACACACACACACACACACACACACACACACACATACACACACACACACACATACACACACACACACACACACACACACACATTTGGATGGTCTAAATCATTTTCGAAAGTAAAATATGACAGGATCTGTTAAGAAAAAAATGGGTATCTATAAAAAGCAGATTTACGAAACACAAACAACAACAACAATAATAACAACAATAACAACCATCCGCCGTGGCGAAGTGGTTAGCGTCGCGGACTCCCGGCTGGGAGGTCGTGGTTCGAATCCCATCAGAAGTCATGAGGGTTTTTCTGCCCCGACCGGCTCCTACCCAGAGTTGAGTTTGCTGCGGGCTCAGTTGGGAAGACTGGGACCACACAGTCGAGTTTCATCCACTTAATGGATACGTTTCTGAGAGTGTCGCTCAAATTTCCTGACCAACACTGCAGGTGCCTGTATCTCGGGCCTGGTTGACGCCGGGATATATTATGAAAGGAAGCGTAGAGTACAGCCCTGTCATGTAGTCTCAGACCGAAATGGAAATCCGTAGCATCATCTTAATCATCCTCATTCTCATCGATCAGCATGAAAAAAAGGTCTCAAATTCTGTGGCCCCTCATGCCCTGCTCTCATGGTGACCTCAATTTCGATGTCCTCTCCACGTCTGTGGCCTTTGTTTGGTTCCGTGGGGTCACTGGTATCGGCGAGTCCATGGGGGTTGTCGTTGGACGGACGTGGTGGCGCCCTCCGGAGGGAGAACTCACTCGCGCCGGCTCCGCGACTAAGCAATTATTGTCGTCAGTAGGGGGCTTAGTAGGTGGTGTCCTGCGTATGTTAGAACACCACTGAAGTGACTCGGCAGCAGTGCAGTGTCTCCTCCGGTGGGTTGCCTCTTGACGACTCGACATTGACTGCTCCCTGTGGATTGCCGGTGCCGGGGCTTCGCGCGGGGCCGACCGGGCTGTGGCTGTGGACGGGGGTGTCGGAATGAGCGGCGTGGGTGCACTGCCTCTGAGGTGGCGCAGAGGTTGGACAGCAAAAAAAAAAAAAAAAAAAAAAAAAAAAAAACATCAACAACACACAACGCGCGCGCGCGCGCGCGCGCGAACACGCACAACAAACACGTGTGCGCATGCTACGCATGCATACACGCACGCGCGCGAGCACACACACACGCGCGCGCACACACACACACACACACACACACACACACACACACACACACACACACACACATACACACACACTGTGGAAGGAAAACGCGTGACGCGGCAGTCCTGCTCAGTACGTGCTGCATGCAGCCAATAAATGGCAATACAATCGTATCGACGCCACTCGTTTCCACACAGTTCTTGTTCTCCCCTCCAGTCCAGTCTCCTCAAGTCGTTTTGAAGAAACGAAGCCCATGGACATGTGGCGTTCACTGGACTCGAGTTACGTCGGTCGTGTCTGATCAAGTTCATCCTGTGTGGCTTTGTTTTGCATCAGTCGGCTCCTTCTGTGTTACTGTAGACGTAACTCCTGTGCTCCTTTGGATGTTTGATTTATCTCATTCCGTATTACTGCAGACTGTGTACGTAGAACATGTGTGATGAACGTTATTCTGTGTTACGTAGGATATGGGTGATGAACTTTATTCTGTGTTACGTAGGACATATGTGATGAACTTTATTCTCTGTTGATTTGGGACATGTGTGATGAATTTCATTCTGTGTTACTTAGGACATATGTAATGAACTTCATTCTGCGTCACTTATGACATGTGTAATGAACTTCATTCTGTGTTACCTAGGACATGTGTGATGAACTTCATTCTGTGTTACTTAGGACATGTGTAATGAACTTCATTCTGTGTCACTTAGGACATGTGTAATGAACTTCATTCTGTGTTACTTAGGACATGTGTAATGAACTTAATTGTCAGTGTTTTTTTTTTTCCAGGCAGGTTTGATGAACTGTATTCTACGAATTCCTTTGACATGTGTCGTTTCATGTTCAGTGCCTCTGTACACACACGTATGATCAGGGTTGTCTTCAGACATCCTAGGACTTGCCTCAGTCCTCAGTTCTCAGTGTTTCTGTAGACTGGATTAACTTCATTCTCATTTCTTTAGAGGTGTGTGATTCATTTCATCTCACCTTATTCTCATTTCTTTGGACGTGTCTGGTTAGGTTGATTCTCAGCATTTCTGTAGACGTGTGGAATAAACTTTTTTCTCAGTGTTTCTGTAGACCTGGTTTCTATAGATAAGCATGATTAACTTCATTCTTAGTGTTATGCATGGTTGATTTCATTCTTAGTGTTATGCATGGCGAACTTCATTCTCAGTGTTTCAACAGGCATGGGTTCTATAGATATGCATGATTAACTTCATGCTCAATGTTTCAACAGGCAT
>JADBJO010005270.1:152500-157500 GCA_016801955.1 Conus betulinus
TTAACTGTACTGCAAAGCGCTTCACTCCAGGTAAAGAATTAACTGTACTGCAAAACGCTTCACTCCAGGTAAAGAATTAACTGTACTGCAAAGCGCTTCACTCCAGGGTAAGAATTAACTGTACTGCAAAGAGCTTTACTCCAAGAAAAGAATTAACTGTACTGCAAAGCGCTTCACTCCAGGAAAAGAATTAACTGTACTGCAAAGCGCTTCAGTCTGGGAAAAGAATTAACTGTACTGCAAAGCGCTTCAATCTGGGAAAAGAATAAACTGTACTGCAAAGCCCTACGGTCTGGTAAAGAATTAACTGTACTGCAAAGCGCTTCGATCTGGTAAAGAATTAACTGTACTGCAAAGCACTTCGGGCTGGTAAAGAATTAACTGTACTGCAAAGCGCTTCAATCTGGTAAAGGATTAACTGTACTGCAAAGCGCTTCAACCTGGTAAAGAATGAACTGAACTGTAAAACGCTTCAATCTGGGAAAATAATTAACTGTACTGCAAAGCGCTTCACTCAGGTTAAGAATTAACTGTACTGCAAAGCGCTTCAGGCTGGTAAAGCATTAACTGTGTTGCAAAGCGCTTCGGGCTGGTAAAGAATTAACTGTACTGCAAAGCGCTTCAATCTGGTAAAGAATTAACTGTACTGCAAAGCGCTTCAATCTGGTAAAGAATTAACTGTACTGCAAAGCGCTTCAATCTGGTAAAGAATTAACTGTACTGCAAAGCACTTCACTCCAGGTAAAGAATTAACTGTACTGCAAAGTGCTTCACTCCAGGTAAAGAATTAACTGTACTGCAAAACGCTTCACTCCAGGAAAAGAATTAACTGTACTGCAAAGTGCTTCACTCCAGGAAAAGAATTAACTGTACTGCAAAACGCTTCACTCCAGGTAAAGAATTAACTGTACTGCAAAGTGCTTCACTCCAGGAAAAGAATTAACTGTACTGCAAAACGCTTCAGTCTGGGAAAAGAATTAACTGTACTGCAAAGCGCTTAACCCTGGAAAAAAGAATTAACTGTACTAAATCGTGAGATGGAAATCCGTTGCAGGTTGCGTGACTGCTCCGTTTGTCAGAAAAACATGTTGGAGCCATGTTGACTGTCGGTCAATCTGTTGACAGGGTAAGCATGTTTGGAGCTGTGTTGGCTGTTGGTCGATCTGTTGACAGGGTAAGCATGTTTGGAGCCATGTTGGCTGCCGGTCAATCTATTGACAAGGTAAGCATGTTTGGAGCCATGTTGACTGTCGGTCAATCTGTTGACAGGGTAAGCATGTTTGGAGCCATGTTGACTGTCGGTCAATCTGTTGACAGGGTAAGCATGTTTGGAGCCATGTTGGCTGTCGGTCAATCTGTTGACAGGGTAAGCATGTTTGGAGCCATGTTGGCTGTCGGTCAATCTGTTGACAGGGTAAGCATGTTTGGAGCCATGTTGGCTGTTGGTCAATCAGTTGACAGGGTAAGCATGGACCACACGCACGGACTGCATAGTCCGCGATTTGAAAGCTGCACGGAAAGTAAAATCTGTAACTGTGCTGGTGACTCCTCCGTCACCACAAGTCAGCCATCGCCGGTAATGGTGATTCCATCTCTCTGTCTCCACGCAAGAACCCACTTCTGTCCCGGCGACGTGCCGTCAATCCACGCAGGACTGGAGTGGAGAGGGATGACGTGAAGGAGAAAGGGAGACCACTTGAACGGTCCTGCTAGCAGAGGACACGACAAGATTAGATCTGTTGCCACCAGGGCACAGGACTGCTAAGGGAAAATGGGTCACTTTAACCCCTTGTGCAGACGTCTGGGCCACTTCACACTGTCCGATGCTATCAGCCATCCGTGACTGTGTCACGCCAAATGCCTTCTCTGCCACCACACGCTTGGGGACTGTTTGAAGTGAAGGCTAAAGGCATTCAGAAAATCTTTTGCGTACGCCAGTCCAATGACGAGGATTGATTCATTCACTGTTGCAGTGTATTCGATCATCGATAACAGTCCAATGACTGGGATGATTCATTCACTATACAAGTGTGTTCAATCATCCAAAGCAGTTCAATGACTGGGATCGATTCATTCGTTGTTCAAGTGTGTTCAATCATCAATAGCAGTCACAAAGCTTAACCTAGGATCTCCACTTCCTCTGTGTGTGTGCGTGCATATATGCGTGCGTGTGTGCGTGCGTGCGCGCGGGCGTGTGTGTGTGTGTGTGTGTGTGTGTGTGTGTGTGTGTGTGTGTGTGCGAGCGTGCGTGCACGCGCGCGTGTGTGTGTATGTGCGAGAGAGAGAGAGAGAGAGAGAGAGAGACCGTGCGCACGTTTGTCTATGGGGGTGTGTGTGTGTGTGTGTGTGTGTGTGTGTGTGTGTGTGTGTGTGTGTGTGTGCGTGTGTGTGTGTGTGTGTGTGTGTGTGTGTGTGTGTGTGTGTGCGTGCGTGCGCGCGCGCGCGCGCGCGCGTTGAAGCGGGTAGATGACGCGCAAAAATCCCTGTATTTGTGCGTCTCTGTGTGTTGTGTGTTTGTCTGTTAATCAGACATTAACGAAATCTTTATTGTACCCATCTAAAACCACAAATAATTTTGTCTGGCAATCCGCAACGTGGTATACATCAAATATTTACAGTGCAGTACTGCTCTAAATCTCTGTCCCTCCTCCCCCCCCCCCCCCCCCCCCCCCCCACACACACACACAAGCGCGCACATACCTATCTCATCTCCTCCCTCCCTTCCTCCCCTCCCTTTCTCTCTCTCTTTCACACACACACACACACACACACACACACACACACACACACACACACACACACACACACACACACACACAAGCACGCGCGCGCGAGGGCACGCACGTTCAAACGCACACATATATACCACACTAAGGATCCCACCTCACAGAGAAACTAAGGTATTAACAACAACGCATGTAGTCCACCTAAAAGAGAAACTAAACTATTAACAACATCACTAGAAAAGGACATGAAATAACAGCCCGCATGGAAAGCAAACTATCAACAACAGCACTGGTGAAGAACTTTTAGTCTGAACTATCAACACCAACACTGGAAGAGAACATATAGTCCACCTCATAGAGAAACTAGATTATTAAAAACAACACTTGGGAAGAACATGTAGTCCCACCTCATAGAGAAACGAAACTATCAACAACACTGAGGAATAACATATAGTCCATCTCATAGAGAAACTAAACTATTTAAAAAACAACAACAACAAAAAAACACTGATGAAGAACATATAGTCTCACCTCAATGAGAAACGAAACTATCAACAACAGCACCAGAGAAGAACATATAGTTCCACCTCATAGAGAAACTTAACTTTTAACAACAGCACTAGGGAAGAACATATAGTTCCACATCATAGAGAAACTAAACTATGAACAACAACACTGGGGAAGAACATATAGTCCACCTCATAGAGAAACTAAACAATTAACAACAGAAAAGAAAGACATGGGAAAGATCCACTGACGACAGGGAAAGTCCTGCTGACAGCAGGAAAGACTCCAACCCGGGGTTCTCTTCAAAGGGCACGTAAGACCTCATGGCAAATGCTTAGGCGTGTCTGGGTTGTGCTGCCTTCACCTGACCGCGGAACAGCAACGAGTAAGGCCGCGAGATGCACACGGCAGTTGCTTGCTGTTTGCGTTTTTTGCCGGTAGGCTCTGCAGTCATGAAAAATGGGCTGATACACCCATGGCAATGCTCAAGTGAATGTTCTGTCGTGTCGCTCAGAGTGGCCATTACGTAATGGCGTCTGCCAGGGAGCTATGAGATCCCTTGGTGTCTTAATGGAATGATCTGTGCGTGCCTGCACCTTATGTAAATACCGCGCAGGATTGTTCCCAGCTGGTTGGTTCGGCAGCTGAAGACAGTACTTCTCTGGTCCAGTTCACACCTTCGTGTGTGTGTGTGTGTGTGTGTGTGTGTGTGTGTGTGCAGTCGGTGCGACACATTCAATGCAGCGGGGTGATTGAGACACGATTCATCGAATTCAAGAATGCGGAAGGACGACGCTTCGATGGCAAGTGCTGTGACGAGAGTGGAGGAGGGTGGGGTGGTTCTCCTCCTCTGACGCCGACGATGACGATGAGTGCAGTGTACCCTGCGACCACAGCTTTGTCGTCTGTCTGGGCAACCTCACTGAGTGCGTGCAGGTCGCTTGTATTGTCCTGTGTCTGAACAATATTCAGAATGCGTTCAGGTCGTTGCTTTGTCGTGTGTGTGGACAATACTATGAATGCCTTCAGGTCGTTGCTTTGTCGTATGTCTGAATATTACCCAGAGTGCCTTCAGGTCGTTGCTTTGTCGTGTGTGTGTGGACAATACTTTGAATGCCTTCAGGTCGTTGCTTTGTCGTGTGTGTGGACAATACTTTGAATGCCTTCAGGTCGTTGCTTTGTCGCGTGTGTGGACAATACCCTGAGTGCCTTCAGGTCGTTGCTTTGTCGTGTGTGTGGACAATACCCTGAATGCCTTCAGGTCGTTGCTTTGTTGTGTGTCTGGACAATACCTTGAGTGCCTTCAGGTCGTTGCTTTTGTCGTGTGTCTGGGCAATACCCTGAGTGCGTTCAGGTCGTTGCTTTTTGTGTGTCTGGACAATACCTTGAGTGCCTTCAGGTCGTTGCTTTGTTTTGTGTCTGGACAATACCCTGAGTGCCTTTAGGTCGTTGCTTTGTCGTGTGTCTGGACAACACCCTGAGTGCCTTCAGGTCGTTGCTTTGCCGTGTGTGTGGACAATATCCTGAGTGCCTTCAGGTCGTTGTTTTGTCGTGTGTGTGGACAATATCCTGAGTGCCTTCAGGTCGTTGCTTTGTTGTGTGTCTGGACAATACCCTGAGTGCCTTCAGGTCGTTGCTTTGTCGTGTGTCTGGGCAATACCTGAGTGCCTTCAGGTCGTTGCCTTGTCGTGTGTCTGTACAATACCTTGAATGCTCTTGATGGTTTCTCTCCGGATTCACTCCTTCGTCTTCCATTATGCGTCCACC
>JADBJO010005270.1:165000-167549 GCA_016801955.1 Conus betulinus
TCCATGTGATGTATGACTGGGGGTGACTTTAACGTCTCTCTGTGAGATGTATGACTGGGGGTGACTTTAACGTCCCTCTGTTATGTATGACTGAGGTAACTTTAATCTCTCTCTGTGACGTATGACTGGGGGTGAATTTAACCTCTGTCTCTATGATGTGTGACTTAGGTGACATTATCGTCTGCTCTCTGTGATGCATTACTGGGAGGGGTGAAGGTAACGTTTCTTCACTGACTGCGATGTATGAATGTGAGTGATTTTCAAGTGCTTTCACCCTCTCTCTGTGATGTGAGACTGGGGTGACTTTGACATTTCTTCAACCTCTTTTCGAGATGAATGATTATGGGCGACTTTAACACGTCTCTTCACCTCATCTAAGTGACGTGGGGTTTGTGAATGTGACGTGTGTTGTGAATGAGTGCAGGGCATCTTGACCCACTGTGTTTTGTGTGATTTGTCGGCCTGAGGTTACAGGCTGGACAGGGGCCGACTGCCTGACCAACATTGATGATTGTGCCGGTCATAGATGCTTTGGAGGTGCCACCTGTGTGGACGGGGTTGGTTTCTACACCTGTCTCTGCCCACCTGGACGCACAGGTCAGATTACTGAGAGGACGAATTTTTTTTTTAACTCTTCCTCCACGCATACTAAACTGAACAAATAGTCTGAAAGTTAACAGTTGATACAGTTTGATGTAGCCCATTTTGTGTATTTGGATTTCACCCTCAATTCCAAACGATCTCTGCCAGTTGTGGTGTATACGACTCTATCTTCCGGGTGTGGTATGTATGATTCCGTTTTCCAGGTGTTGTAAGTATGATTCTGTCTTCCAAATGTGATGTATATGATTATGTCTTCCAGATGTGGTATGTATGAATCTGTCTTTCAGATGTGATGTACATGATATCTGCCTTCCAGATGTGGTATGTATGATTCTGTCTTCCAGATGTAGTATACATGATTCTGTCTTCCAGATGTGGTATGTATGAATCTGTCTTTCAGATGTGATGTACATGATATCTGCCTTCCAGATGTGGTATGTATGATTCTGTCTTCCAGATGTAGTATACATGATTCTGTCTTCTAGTTGAAGTGTACATGATTCTACCTTCCAGGTGTGGTATGTACGATTCTGTCTTCCAGATGTGGTATGTATGATTCTGTCTTCCAGGTGTCGTTTGCATGATTCTGTCTTCCAGTTTGTGGTGTATATGATTCTATCCTCCAGATGTGCTATCATGATTCTGTCTTCCAGTGCGGTGTGCATGATTCGCTCTTCCAGGTATGGAGTGTTACCTTTCAAGTGTGGTGCGTATGATTCGACCATGAGGCGTACAGTGTATAATTCTACCTTCCAGGTTGGTGTGTTTGACTCGACCTTGCAGAGTAGTGTGTAGGATTGGACCTTGACGGTATGGTGTGTATGACTGGACCTTACTGGTATAGCATTCATGATTGGACCGTAGAGGTGTATGGATTTGATCTTGCAGATGTGAAGAGTATGAATTGATCTTACAGTTGTGGCGTGTATGATTCGACCTTGCATGCTTGGTGTGTATGATTCGACATTACAGGTGTGGTATGTTTGATTGGACCTTACATGCCTGGTGTGTATGATTCGATCTTACTGGTGTGGTGTCACGGATTGGACCTTATAGGTGTGATGTGTATGATTCGATCTTACTGGTGTGGACCTTCCAGGCGCGATGTGTGTGATTCGACCTTCCAGGTGTGGTGTGTATGATTCGACCTTACTGGTGCGGCCTTTATGATATGATTCGGTCTTGCAAGTGTGGTGTGATTGAGTGGACCTCACAGGTTAGGTGTATTTGATTCGACCTTACAATTGTGGCGTGATGAGTTCAACCATACAAATGTGGTGTGTGTGTGTGTGTGTGTGTGTGTGTGTGTGTGTGTGTATTGTGTGTGTGTGTGTGTGTGTGTGTGTGTGTGTGTGTGTGTGGTTAGACGTCAAGAGTGTGGTGATTGGACCTTACAGGTGTGGTTTTGTATGATTCAACCTTGCAGATGTGGTGTGTATAATTCACCTTACAGATGGGGTGTGTATGATTCAGCCTTAAAGGTGTGGTGTGTATGATTCAACCTTACAGGTGTGGTGTGTATGATTCAACCTTACAGGTGTGGTTCGTAAGTTTGGACCTAACAGAAGTGGCATGTATAATTAAACCTTACAGGTGTGGTGTAAATGATCAACCTAACAGGTGTGGTGTGTTTTGATCAGACGTTACAATGTGGGTGTGTATGATTCAACTTAGCAAGTGTGGAGTGTATGATTCAACTTTACGGGTGTGTATGTATGATTCAACCTTACAGATGTGGTTGTTGTGTATGATTTCAACCTTACAGATGTGGTTTTTGTGTATCATTCAACCTTACAGGTGTGGTATGCATGATTCAACTTTACAGATTGTGTATGATTCAACCTTACAGGTGTGGTGTGTATGATTCAACCTTCACAGTGTTGGTGTATATGATTCAACCTCAGAGATGTGGTGTTATGTTTCATCACACCTTACAGGTGTGGTGT
>JADBJO010005271.1:2500-5000 GCA_016801955.1 Conus betulinus
CCCTTCCTCTCTCTCTCTCTCTCTCTCTCTCCTCTCTCTCCCCCCCCCCCCCCCCCCCCCCCCCCCAATGCAAATTGATCGACCTGTGTCATCAGTTGTTTTTTTTTTTTTTTCTAATTTAACTTTCAGTGCTCCCAGAATTCTCGGCGGTTTTCAGATTTCCTAAAAAACAAATTGAGATTGCTCTGCACCGCATGCAAAGGGCCGCAACTTTTCACAAACAGGTGTCGATAGAAAGATTACAGTTGCTTGCTTGCTTGTCTCCCTTTCTGTGCTTGCGCCTAAGACCACACAACTAACCAGTGAAGAATACCACACAGCAATTAGAGACCTATATCTGAATGTTTGCAGGGAGTCGTCTACACCACTGATGACGTGGAAACTGCACCGTGGGACCTTTGAAGCCTTACGACTTTATGTTCGACGGCTGCATTCCCGGTATGAGAATTGTCTTGGGAAGCCGAGAGCGGGGTGGGTAGGTGGAATGGAGGGGATCAGGGGGTGTGGAATGGGATGAGGATCTCAGGCATGTTGGGAACCGCCCCCCCTCCCATCCCCCCCCCCCCCCCCCCCCCCCCCCCCCCCCCCCCCCCCCCCCCGCCCCGTCATAAAAACAAAACCAAAACAACTAAATATACTTAGACCTATCATGAAGACAAACATGTGAACATGACAACACTACAAACCTCCATCCCTGTACTCCCTCCACTTGCCCTCCTCCCTCCCCCGCCCCCCCCCCCCCCCCCCCCCCCCCCCCCGTCAAACTCCTTCCTTCCCTATCCCACCACCTACGTTCCTCCACCCCTCCCTTCCCCTTTTTTTTGCGATGCATTTGATGAATGAATATCCCTTACCAACCCCACTTTCACACTCCCATCCCCCTTCCATCTCCCCCCCCCCCCCCCCCCCCACCCCCCCCCCCCTTTCGCCACGTCGATCTTGCCGTCTTACATTTTGGCGTGTGAGTAGTTATTCTAAGTCACTAAAGTAATTTCCTCCGCTGCCAGCTCCTGTCTCCTCCCCTTCTCCACCATTTCTTCTCCCCCCCCTCCCCCCCCCCCCCCCCCCTCCCCTCCCCCCCCCCCCCCGTCTTCTACTGTTTCATGTTCAGCGTCGTTTTTATGTTACTTTAAACCCTGCCCCCCCCCTAGCGCCCCCCCCCCCCCCCCCCCCTCCCGCATAGGCAGAGAGACCCCCGAATTGATCTTTCACCAGAGAACATGTTGCGTAGTAAGAACACCTCAACCGCATCTTCATAGATTTCTGGAAGACATTCGACAGGGCCTGGCTGAAGACGCCATCGTACATAATTATGAAGAAAATTAACCTCGGGCAAAAGCGAATCTACGCCATCCACCAACTGAACCTGAAAGTGACCAGTGTGTTACTCGCAAAAGCGTCTATTATTTGAAAGTGGCTCCATACCTCAGTTGGAGTTCTACAGGGCAGTCTTATATTTCCTTCATTTTTCAACCCATTTTTTTTAAACATTACTGATGCACTTGGACATTATTTTAGCACAGTCAGCATTAGAGGGAAAACCATCACGACTGTTCGATTTGCATACGAAATTGATGGCCTGACAGGCAGTGAGGAAGAACTCGTCGTGCTTATGGAAAGACTTGATGAAGCCACCGGTACTGCTGATGTAGGCTAGCTGTCCATGGACAGAGGCTATAAAGTTTTTCAACAGTTCACTTACCGTGGATAAGTCGTGAGCAATACGGGATCCAAACTAGAAATCCTCTCAAGCGTAGCAAAGACAACAACAGCACTGTGAAACCTGTATGGAAGGACAATAACATCTCCATGAAACACCAGATCAGGCCTCTGTGTTCTGGAACATTCCATATTCCTGTAAGCATGTGATACATGGACACTTGCAGTGAATCTGGAAAGAATCCAAGCAATCGAAATTAGGTGTTGTGGCAGGATACTAAGCATCTGAAATACTGATGTCATATCACTAACGAACACGTGTGCCAAATGATCAAGCAGCACACTGGACTTCATGAAGATCCGTTGACATCAGTCAAGAAAGGAAACTACGCTGGTATAGTGACGTATCAAGATCCAGTGCCCTTGTTTTAAAACGATCATCTAAAGGAGCTGTTGAATGAGATAGACATGGAGAATACACACACGCGCGCGCGCGCACGCTCGCACGCACACACGCACAAAGAAAGAAAGAAAGAAAAAGAAAGAAAGAAAGAAAGAAAGGAGAAACGAAAGAAGAACAACTTTGCACGATGAACAGGGAAACCATCTGTGGGCATCAAGGCCTTGGCACATACTGACACAGCTAGCTGGAAGAACCTGGTGAACTATTCAGTGTCGCCCCAGTGAATGTTCACGGAGTTAAGAGAGATAAAGCAGAAGAGAGAGAAAAGAACAAGAAGAAGACTTATGGGAAAAAAACAGCCCCCCCCTCCCCCTCCTCCCTCCCTCCCCCATCACCTCGTGTCTGTGATTGCCCCCTTGTCATAGATCATACCCACAC
>JADBJO010005271.1:10000-12500 GCA_016801955.1 Conus betulinus
AAGCTGACAAAGGGATACTTATAGTCAAATCCGATAGCATGCTAAATCATCCATTTTTGACTTATGTGTATTTTGCGATTGTTTATCCAAGCTCACAAAAAAGCACATTTATAACCATTTTGAATCATGTTATTTACTAAGTGAAATCAGAGTGGTTTAAGGGGCAAAATCACTCCTGTAGTACAGCTCTACCGAAGTTATCATTATATGGTACTAAAGCAAACACTCAAGCTAATTTTGTCATTTTTTATTGTTATGAATAAATCATCATCGTCCGTAGTTTTCTCAGCATCAAAATGTTTATTATCATCTACAAAGCGTGATATACCCTTGGTTTAGTATTAGGTTCCATTCCCTTTTCTTACGATGTCATTTTTCAAATTTAAGAATTTTTACAACTTTTCTGACAATACTACGGATCATACAAAAACAACTACAATCCAAATTCTATGTTCACGTCACAGCATCAACAACAGCAGCAATAACAACAACCATAATGAATGTAATGCTAATAATAATAATAACAACAACAACCATAATAATAATAATAATAATAACACACGATGATAGTAGTAGTAGTAGTAGTATAATAATAATAACGATGATAACAATAACGATAATAAAAACTTCAATGAGGATGAATGACCGAGTCCAGGTTGGCCAGACTTCAGTCAGCAAGATTTCATTACAGTTGGTTGGAACATCCGTCACTGATTATGTTTCATGTCGTCAAGTGCCACTGGGACGTCATCGTCATTTGGTGACGCTTGGTTTGTAAGGACTCTGGGGTCTCCGTTGGTCTGATAGTTGCCGAGGTCTGAACAGTAATATGTCCGACTGTTCATATCTTGCTCTTCCTCGAGGCATTTTTCTCCACTTCGTCCTGGATAATACTGATCCCTTTGCTGCCTTTGCTTTATGAGGTTCTTAACTTGGAATGCTTGCTTTCCATTTATTTTTTTCCAGAGTCTCCTTGATATCTGTGCGTGGCTTCTCCATTCACTCCTCTTTGACCTTGTTGTTGCTTTTTTTTTTTTGTCTGATTGATGATTGTATTATAAGTGCCAGGCCTTCTTGCTCAATGGCCAATTTTTTTCGATAACATTGATGATCCTATTATCCTCTCAAAACAATTGTTTGATTGTGATGATTGTTCTTTTATAAAATATCTGGCAATAATCTTCAGTTTAAATCATGCATTTCAGTACCAAGATATACTGACAGTTTTATACACCGAAGGAGATTTATGTCAAAACTATTAGGCTACGTGCTTCTGCAGTCAACTTGCCTGTCGATTCCATCGCTGCCGTTTTTTGTTTTTTTTCATCCAACGTCTGATCAGTGCGTTGGTCCGATGCACAGGTTAGACATCTGCTAAGTCGTATTCACAAGAACCTCGTCTTAAATCCTTTCATCCATCTTCACCCTTATTGATCAGCATCAGAATGTCACATATCCTCTAGCCCTTCATGCCCTGCTATCCTGGTGACCTCAGTTCCGATTACTTCTCCACGTCTATGGCCTTGGTTCGGATCTGTTTGGGTCAACGGTATCGGCAAATTCATAGGACTGTCATTGACGGACGTGGTTGCGCCGTCCGGCGGAAGAACTTATTCACACTGGCTCTGTGATCAAATAAAACATTGTCGTCAGTAGAGGGGCTTAGCAGATGGCGTTCTGCGTGTGTTGGATCAGAACAGGTACCACTGAACACAAACGAAGTCACTCGGTAGCAGTGCAGTGGTGGGTTGCCTCATGATGACTTAACATTGACTGCTCCCTGTAGATTGCCGGTGCCGGGGCTGTGGCGGGACGAACCAGGCAGTGGCTGTGGACGGGAGGCAGGGATGAGCGGCGTGGATAGAATGCCAGTGAAGTGGCATGGAAGATGATACTGCAAAAACAAACAAACAAACAAACATTTCATCATATTTGTTCATCCAGCTGTCGCTCCGAAGTACTGCGATGTTACACAATAGCAGATGTGATGCACATACATAGTCAGCAAGCACTAAACACTTCCTTGGTGAAACCTGACACAGGAGCAGTCAAAACATTTCCATAGGACATGATCTTTCCGAATGTCTATGAGTCCGCATTTCATAAGACTCTGATCTTCATGTTGATGTTCATTGAATTTCATCCAAGGATGATATTGTTTTAGTATGACAAATTGATAAATTTACTTGCCGTTTGATGCATTACCGACAGCTTTTCTGGATTTATGATATATCCACCCCACCTCCAACTCCTCCGCTCTCTTAACTTTGTCGCAAATGCTTATAGTACGTCTGCAAATTGATATGTATAGAATTATTTCAAAATACTTGTTTTCTAATGTATATCCTTTCTTGTTTTCGTGTAAAATCTCAAAATTGTAAACATGCGCAAAATTAACGATCAATTTTCCAGCATAAAATGTATGTATTTGTGTATGTATGTATGTATGTGTGTGTGTGTGTGTGTGTGTGTATGCATGTACGTGTGTGTATGTATGTAT
>JADBJO010005271.1:25000-30000 GCA_016801955.1 Conus betulinus
ATCATATATACAGTATGAAAACATTATACAAATAAATAAAGTGTGGCGTTTTAACATGCATAATGAATAATAGAACAGACAATACCAGCGCCTTGACAATATCATCTCTAAATTGTCAAGGTCTGGGAAATAGCAAGAAAAGAAGAGATGTGTTTCATTACCTTAGAAAAAAGAGCTTTTCTATATACTGTTTACAGGACACACATTTTCAAAAAGAAACGCACAAATATAGAATCAGATGGGGGGTTATAAATGCTTCTTCTCATCTCATTGTTCATCTTCAGGGGGGGTTGCGGTCCTTTTTAATAATAGCTTTGAATTTGAAATAAACAAAGTTGAAACAGATCCAAATGGAAATTATATCATTATAGCTTTTACAACTATGGAGAAAGAGCTGCTGTTAGTAAATGTATATGGACCTAACAAGGACAATCCAGCCTTCTATGAGGAAATTACACATAAATTAAAAGCGTACAATAATAACAATATATCATAGTCGTAGGAGATTTTAATGTTACACTAGAACAAGAAATTGACTGTTTCAATTACAAACATGTTAATAATCCCAAGGCCAAGAAAGCTGTTGAAGATATGATGACTGAACTAATATTAAAGATATCTGGAGGGAAAATAATCCAAGCAGCAGAAGGTATACATGGAAACGGCCTTCACCTTTACAACAAAGTAGACTAGACTTCTTTCTTTTATCAGACTATTTGATTTGGTATTTTGAGGATACAAATATCTTACCGGGGTATAGGTCGGATCATTCATTGATCACCCTGAAACTGAAATTTGGGAAAGACACTAAAACACAGTACTTTCTGGAAATTCAATACCTCCTTGTTAAAAGATAAAAAATACTTGGACGAAGTAAACACAGAAATCCAAAACGTAATAAAAGAATACACTAAAAACAATGAAGATTACAATGATCATCAAGATGCGAAAGACTCAGATATAAAATTGACGGTGTCTGATAGGACGTTTCTTGATTTTTACTTATGAAAATAAGAGCTAAGACTATTTCCTATGCAACAATGAAGAAGAAAGAAATCACCCAAAAAAAAAAAAAAACGTTATATACAAAGGATAAAGAAAATTGAAGAAAAGGAAAAAAAAAAAAACACAAGAAGATTTGAAAGAACTTGAAGTGCATAATCAAGAATTAACAACTTTGAGAGAAAAGACAATGAATGGAGTATTGTTGAGGTCAAAGGCAAGATGGGTTGCAGATGGGGAAAAAATAACTAAATATTTTTGTAGCTTAAAAAAACGCAACTTTATTAGCAAACAGATAACAAAACTTGTGAACACTCAGGGAACAGAAATAGAAGAGACAGGTGAGATTAAAAGGGAAGTTAAAAACTTTTATGAAGAATTATACAAAAAAAAGAGATCTAGAAAAATGCGAAATAAATGATTTAGTTAATGGAATTCCGAACTTAATAGAGGAAGACCGTGAATCTTTAGAGGGGAAATAACATTGGAGGAAGCAAACATTGCATTTAAAAAAACATGAAGAATGGGAAAAGTCCAGGAACAGATGGATTCGGAGCAGAGTTTTTCAAGTGTTTCTGGAAGCAGTTGGGCTATCTAGTAGTTAGGGCATTGAATGAAAGCTATAGAGAGGGAGAGCTCTCCATAACACAAAGAGAGGGTGTAATTACATGCATCCCCAAACCAGGTAAAAACCAAAAAAAGTATGTGAAAAACTGGAGGCCTATTACATTACTAAACGTTATATATAAAATAGGATCAACATGTATAGCCAACAACAGAATAAAAAAGGTACTTCCAATACTAGTTAGTGACGATCAGACTGGTTTTTTGTCCCAAATAGATATATGGGATACAACATTAGATTAATATACGATCTAATAAACCATCTCAGTTCAAAAAATACTCCAGGTATGTTAATTAATGTTGACTTTGAGAAGGCATTCGACTCCTTAGATTGGAACTTTATGTTTAAAGTTCTAAAAGCCTTTGGTTTTGGAAAAAAAAGTATATGTCAATGGATATGTATTTATATAAAAATATTAAGTCGACTGTTGTTGTGAATGGTCAGATATCAGACTGGTTTTCGATTGAGAGAGGCTGTCGGCAGGGGGACCCCATGTCACCGTATATCTTCGTGCTTTGCGCGGAGATATTATCCATTATGATGAAAGAAGAGAAAAAAACATAAAAGGGATTTGGATTGGGAAACATGAATACAAGATATCACAATTTGCCGATGACACACAACTGATGATCAAAGGAGATAAAATATCATTTGAAAAATCTATCCATCTTCTTGAGAAGTTTGGAAAGACATCAGGACTGTTTTTAAATAAAGAAAAAACACAAGTTATTTGGCTTGGAAGTAAAAAAAAACTGTAAAGTGAAATATATGGAACATTTGGAAATGATGTGGGATCCAGATGAATTTAAGATACTCGGAGTATGGTTTACTAAAGACCTTACAGAAATGGAACAAAGAAATTACAAAGAAAAAATGACTGAGGTTAAAGCACTATTCAGAACCTGGCTGAAAAGAGTAATTACACCTTTAGGAAGAATAGCAGCAGTTTTAAAAGCTCTAATTGTCAAAAAAACTTACTCATCTTTGGCTACTGCTACCGAACCCCCCAGATTCTGTTATTAAAGAGCTACAGAGATTATGTTTCTGGTTTATATGGGGAAGAAAACGAGACAAAATATGCCGTAAGACGGCTGTTCAAGATATGAAAGAGGGGGGACTGAACGTACCAAATATACAAGCAAAGATTGCAGCATTAAAATTAACATGGTTAAAAAGACTTAAAAATACAAGCCATAAATGGAAAGATTTTATGATTTCTTGCTATCCATTTACTGAACAAAATAGAAGAATATTCTCCAAATTACTTATGTATGAAAAGCAAAGATAATGTATTCTGGCAGCATGTGTTCTCCTCATATAAAAAAAATATATTATGAAATAAGGCCAGAAAAGGCTGAAGAAGTATTAGCAGAACCCTATTTTATACAATGAAAACATTAAGATTGGTAATAAAATGATAAAATTCAACAGCTGGAATGAAAAGAATGTTAATAGAATATTCCAGTTAATGAAAGACAATGGTGATTTTTTTAACACTGGAAGAATTTAGAGCAAAATACAGAATACAATAGACTTTCTATCATATGCTGGCTGTATAGCATCAATAAAAAAACTATATAAGAAAACAAGGATTCCATATTGAGAATAATATCCCTTTAGAATACAATGCAGCACTCAAAAAGATATACAATGTAGCGGAAAAAAGGATCCAAGTATACTATAAAATATTAAACAAAGACTGTGGGAGACCAAACTGTTGTACCAAATGGGCTGACAAGTTAAACAGAGATATACCCTGGAATGTGTGTTTCCAGAAAATTCACTTTACAAAAGATATCAAACTGAAATGGTTGCAGATAAGAATTGTTCACAGAATTATAGCTACTAATGTAGTATTAAAAGAAATGGGAATAACTAATAATGAAAAGTGTAGTTTTTGTAACCAAGAGAAAGACAGTATTGAACACATGTTCTGGAGGTGCAAACATGTTAAAGAGTTTTGGAAAGCATTAGAAAATGTATTTAGGGAAAAATGTCCAGTGGTGTGTAATCTACAATTTTCAGAAAATTTAGTCATATTTGGAACTGAAGTCAACTTAAAAACTGATGCAGTATTTGATTTGATAATCTTAATAGCAAAGAACTACATATATAGATGTAAAATAAATAAAAGCCACCCAATAGTTTCAGTGTTCAAAAAAATACTCAAAGAAAGATTCAGCCTTGAAAGACTAATAGCATCAGCTAATAATGACCTATGCAAGTGTGAAATGAAATGGATAAATTTTAAACCTTTATTTGAAGACCCCAATGAATAAGCCAGAATAATTCATTCATTCTCTCCTTTAGCAAAGATTTTACCATCATTACTAGTATATCAGTATTATTATCATTTATTTATTTTTTTTTTTATCAATGTTAATACTATGATAGTATTGTTGGTAGTGTGATCACTGATAATGTGATATTATCCTGTATTGTGTTGGGTTATAGTGTGAAAAATAACTGTGGGAGAGAATGGATAATTTCAGCTAAATAGAAAATATGCGTATGTATAGAAATCACTGTGAATGCTGATTGACAAAGGGTTTGTTTGCTATATATCCACTGTTTAAAAGAATGAACAACAATATAACTAAATCTAAATGAATGTAAGCTTTTTCTTTTTGCCTCAAAGGGAAGGGTTGAGAGGGGGGGGGGGGGGGGGGGGGGGGGGGGGGGGGGGGGTGTCAGTGTGTATGGTCAGTGATATGTTTGTTCAGTTGTTAATGTAATTTTGATCCTTTAAGATTATCTGATTTATTTGATTTTTTTTCTTTGGGATTTTGCTTCAAACCAATGTTATAATTATTATGATCAAAATACGTTGCATGATTGTTGACGGTCATTGGAATGAAGAAATAAAAATGTTTAAAAAAAAAAAAAAAAGTACAGCCCGGTCAGGCAGTCTCAGAACAGAGTAGAATTCCACAGCATTAGCGTCATCATCCTCATCCGCATCGAGAGTAGCATGTAAAAAAAAAAATTAAAATTCTCTGTCCCTGTATATCCTGGCTCCCCTGAGGACCTTAGGTTCGATTGCCCCTCAACCTCTATGGCCTTGGTCAGTTCATGTCGTGGTCACCGGTTTCGGTATGTGCGAAGAGACTGCCATTGGGCGGCTGCGGTGGCGCCCACCGGAGAGAGACTCTCACTCACACTGGCTCCGCGACAAAGCAATCATTGTTATAACCAGAGGGCGTCCTGCATATGTTGGATCAGAACAGACACAGCTGAACACCACCGAAGTGACTCAGCAGCAGTGCAGTGACTCATGATTCGGTTTTCAGTTTCATGATATTATGATTCTCTGATATGTTATTGAACATTATCTAATAACAGTTGATGCCAATCAGTTTCTGAATAGAAAACC
>JADBJO010005271.1:35000-50000 GCA_016801955.1 Conus betulinus
TCTTATCTTTACAACAACAAAACATCTGTACAAATGCACAAATATTCAGAATAAATTGATCAATCTGAGGTCATCGCTACCCATGCCATCACTTTACACGAGAAGTTTTTCAAAATCATCTGATGTTTGGGGGAAAAAATAAAACATTACGAGGTAAAAGCAAAAAAACAAACAAACAAAAACAAAAAGAAACGAAAAAAAAATTACATTAAAGTTGGAAATTAGGGATAGATCACCAAAACAAATGTTAGATTTTTTCCCATGTTTCTCAACTAACCCACACTTGTTTACGTATTTGACATTGCTTCTTTGTCACCTGATATCTAGTGTTTATAGTTTTGATCATAAGCGTATGAAATTGATGCTCGATGTTATCGATGACGAACACACTTGTAAATGAAATACACGTACACAAACACATGCTTGCACGTGCGCGTCAACACACGCTTATTCTGACTCCTCTTTTGCCCTCCCCCTCCTCGCCCTTCTTCTCCCTCCTTCCCCCACTCCCCTCACCCCCATCCCTTTGTTTAGTATATTTGATGCCACATCAAGTGGAAAGATAAATACTGAAGAGAAACGGTAAAATGGAAGTAGAGTGCATGCACACGAAAGTCGTGTAGAAGAAGTATTTTCATTTTTACAGAAACAATTTTCATTCCAATCCAATGCTTTTTTTTTTTTTTACATAAGAAGACCAGTTTTTACCACATTTATTTTTTTTGCCCCAAAATAAGTTTCTAGAAGACATTGGAAGCAAATTTATAAGAATGTATTTTTTTCTTGGAGCGAATGTGTTTTCAATGACGAACAGGGAGAATACAGGCATGCATGAACAAGGAGTGGAACGCGGAAGAAGTATGTTTTAACTCTTTCATTCATCCAAGTCTTCGCATTCTTTCCTTCGTTTCGCTGCTTGAAAAGGTCTCTTTTTAGCATGCAAAGTAACAACTGCTGTCCTAAGGACCATTTTCAATGATTTACACGGAGAACACAGGTGTGAAAGAGTGATCAGTGAAGCAGAGATGGGTGGTTTTGAGTGTCAAGTAGCATACATTTAAGTCATGTAGCCTCTCCCTCAATCATCTTATGAAAATGTTGGACATGTAAAGTAACAATGGAGTTTTTTCTGCCTGCTATTTTTGTTGTGCACTATATTGTTTGTTTTCTCTCTGTCTCCCAGTCCCTCTGCCCCCCCTCTCTCCTCCTCCACCCCCATCTCTTTTTGTCTCTTCTCAAATTTTGTTTTTCTCTCTCTCTCTCTCTCTCTCTCTCTCTCTCTCTCTCTCTCTCTCTGAATGGATATCTGTGTTTCTCTTTTTTAATTTTCTCCTTCTAGCACGTCTTCTGTTTTTCCTTTCCTTTCTGTTGTCTCTTTTGATTTTTCCCTTTTTTTTGTTTTCAACTTTCTCTTCCTTCTTTCTCTTATTTCTTCCTTCCTTTCTTTCCTGTTCTGACTCCCCCCCACCCCACCCCCCCAAAATGCCAAATGACAGCAGGCGGTGAGTGACCGTCCTACCAGCGATTCTCCTACTCCAAGTGTGTGAGATCCATGTATTCTCACATGACATTCAATACGCACGTCAGATTAATCTGTACCATTGAACTGAAATAGACGAACTGATTCGGTCCGCATGTACTGCTGTAGAATTGGACCCACACCCTCTCCACTCCATCCTCCAAGCGCCCGCTGATTTCTCGAGGTACGCTGGCACACCCAGTTTTATTTCTGATATGTCTCCCAACATCTTATCGCCCAAGTCAAGTCAAGTCAAGTCAAGTCAACTTTATTATCTCAATTTGAGAAATTAAGGTCAGATGCCAGACAGCCGGAAGTTGTTCGGAGAGAAAGAAAAGAAAACGGGCGTGTTGCGGTATGAAATGTTCTCCCCTGGTACAAAATGTCACTCGGTGACATTTTGCACTGATATTGCGGTACGAAGTGTCGCCACTAGTACAAAATGCCACCCCGATCACTGATGTGGCAATTTGTACGTGCATGTCACATGCTTACGTCCGCTGTGAAACAAACTGTCGCTTTGTTTGAATGCATGGTTTTGCCGGTATTAGGTCTAACTGATGACAGTTTCGTGATATAGATGTACAAGAAATCTCTGTATCCGCTAGTTTTGATCCTGTCAGTGATGTGTTCTGACGGTGGTAGTGACGTAGTGGCGGTAGTGATGTAAAGAAACCAAGATATACCTTAGACCTTGATATACCTTGTTCACCTCCTTCCCTCCTCGCTGTGAAGAACAATCAAGATCTAAAAAAAATCATCTCAAATCCATAATAGCGCACTAGCTGTAGGGACTATCTGAACAGAGTTTTCAACATGTCTATACATGAAATGAAAAAGAAGGAAGGAAGGGACAGACCACCAACTGAGGGACCTATCACGAAATCAAACCATCATCAGGCACAACACAAAGAGGAGTGGCAGCTCTAACCACCTCAGCACAATCCAGATGATGCCTACTATCTACTGGGATAAGAGATCCCAGACACTCACCTGTGTGAGCCTGTGCTAAGCCTGCAATACTTTCGGATATACTGTCTTGTGCTTGATGTCGATACTCTTTTGCTCATAAAATTGAATCCAAACTCACTGTTGATCATCGCTGAAGCATACTCATCTTCCATGCTCCATCATGTACACCTAGCTCACACATTGTCAGGGATGACTCAGACCCGACCAAAAGTCGTACTTTCACAAGTGGTGACAAATTGTTAAGAGGTGATATTTTGTAACGCAACGTTTGTACATAGATATTACCCACAGCAAAAATTTGGAACGAAAGTGACAGTTCGTGCTGCAAAGTCGGTAGAAAATGTCATCGATGACATTTTGTACTAGGGTGACATTTTGTACCGCAACAGAGCGTTTACATCTAGACTCGGTACAACAGTTTTCACAATCCGAACGTGGAGGAGCGCTTTCTCTCTGCACTTTTGAGGTAGTACGTACGGATCTGCCGTTTGACTTGGCATCGCTGGAATCCGAAGAGGCTGCAAGATAGTGATCCTAAACGATGTCGTCTTTACTTCTAGGGCTGATTTTGTTAGGGATCGCTCATTCCGCGTGTGGTCAGCCCACCAGATGTTGTTTTGACAAAGAGTTTTCCGTCACTATTGGCACCGTCGGGGAGGTGCTCGCTGACGATCCTGATTCTGCGCGTTTCATCGACGTAAGGGATTGTTTCTGTTTTTGTGTTGATTTGTTTTCTGATTTTTGTTTTCGCTGTTAGTACTTCCTTCATGTCTCTACCGTCACCTCGTTCCATGCCCAGTCTCTTTCATATACAGGTTTGTTCTGTCACGGTCTCCATGCATGCTTCTCCACGGGGAAATATCTACGTCAGGTTGCCATGGGGTCACCCATCAGAGGGGGCACTGCACTACTGCTGAGTTTACTCTGGTGGGTGTCTCATGACGCCCATTCTGATTTGAGGTACACGGGGAGCTACATACTGAGCATATTAACGAGGATGAAATTACTTTGCTGAGGAACTGGCGTGATTTTATAGTACCCCCCCCCCCCCCCCCCCCCCCCCCCCCCCCCTCCCCTCACGATCCTTCCACCGGTGGCACCCTTTTCCTTCCTCCACCTCTTCTCTCTTCGCCCCTCATTTGGAGAGGAGGCCGGCAGCATCGCATCCTTCCAAAGGCAGTCCTATGAATTTGACCACACTGAAGACCTGGATACAAGGTCCCCCCAAAAAAAAAAAAACATGGATGAGGATGAGCAAATGGAAAGAGATTTCTAGATTGTATTAGAATGCATGGCGGGGGGGGGGGGGGGGGGGGGGGGGGGGGGGGCAGTATGATTTGGGTTATAAAGCGCTTTGAAATTTTGGAAAATGTCACAGAATTAGCTTTGACGATGAAGATGATGATCATAATGATGATGATGGTGATGATGATGATGATGATGATGATGATGATAGTACATATTATTTTCATTATGAAAGCATTGAATGGATCAACAGTTCGTTGTTTAACGGTATTTTCATTTCATGTTGACTGAAAACTGCACAAACATGAGTATACAAAAATAGTCAAAACACTGTAATTGGATGAATTGCTCATGAGAACCAGAAAAAGAAGAAAAAAAAACAGAAACAAATAAACAGAGAGGTACGAAACTGATAGATGGGAACATTGATGGAAAGACTGACAGAAAGGCAGAAAGACAAAAGGCAGACAGACAGACAGGCAAGTAGATAAACAGATAAACAAGTATTCAGACAGACAGACAGACAGATAGACAGAGAGACAGATAAACAGGTAGATAAATAGCTACATAGACAGACAGACAGACAGACAGATAGATAGATAGATTGACAGATAGATAGATAGATAGATAGATAGATAGATAGATAGAAAATAGACAGATAGATAGAGACAGACTGACAAGTCGATGGACAGATAGATTATTAGGTACGTGGGTAGGTAGGTTAGGAGGTAGAAAAGTAGGTAGCTAAAAAGGCAGACAGACAGACAGACAGACAGAGACTCTGTGTGTGTGTGTGTGTGTGTGTGTGTGTGTGTGTGTGTGTGTGTGTGTGTGTGTGTGTGTGTGTGTGTTGTTGTTGTTGTTGTTGTTCTTTCTTCTTCTTCTTCTTCTTCTTCTTCTTCTTCTTCTTCTTCTTCTTCTTCTCTTCTTCTTCTTCTTCTTCTTCAGTTTAAAGTCTTGCCACTAAAAGTGATTAAGACTGAATGTATTTTTGGTATAATTTAGGTATGTATGTCACTGTGTGTGTGTGTGATGATGAAATATAACGTTATACTAACAATAATTAAGTCCACCCCTACCCCATCCCCTTCTAGTCATTCCAGTTAGAAAACTTAACTATAAAGAATATAACTGAGAAGAAAAAGAGAAAGAAAGGGAAAAAAAAAATGAAGATAAACACCAATTGAACTACTCAATAAACATTTACATACAGAATCTAGTGCAAAATAATCATTTAGTAAGCATGGTAAGAGTAATGGTGTCGATCCATCATTATAACAAGCAATGCCTGAACTTTTAAAAAGTTCTCTTGTTTTTGAACAGTGAATCAGTAAGTGATTGACACTAATAGGTTCACCACATACACATTTAATATTAGTACAATACTTTGTTTTAAATGAATTTAAACGTATCCTATGGATTAGACTTTCGACCTCCCTGGACGAGAATATGACATGCTTGTATGACTTTTTTTTTCCCATTGCCTTTATCATTTTGTTTAATACAGTTATGATAATACTGATTGTCTGAGTTCTTCAATAACTGTTTAACATTATCATGAGATTTTTTGTTTATAATTGAGAAACATTCTGACAGATCTAAAGGAATATTTATAGATTGTGCATCGTTTAGATTCTGAGCTGCCTTTTTTGCAGCTTGGTCTACCTGTTCATTTGCTGATATTCCACAATGAGAAGGCACCCAACAAAAAGTGACAGTGATGCCTTTCATAGAAAGTAGGTGTATTACATGATTTATTTCCATTATCATATCAAGTCGTATGCAAGAGTTGGGTGATTTTGATAGCATTTATTGCTGCTTTAGAGTCTGCACATACTAGGACTTGACTGTTATTTATAGGAAAATTTAAGATGAAATCCAATGATTTAAGTATAGCAAGTACTTCAGCGCTGAATATCGACAACTTTTTACCAAGAAAAAATAACTTTTTAACTTTTAAGCACGGAATTATGAATGCTGCTCCTGTGCTTTCGTTTTCTAATGCGGAGCCATCTGTGAATATCTTTAAATGAGTACTGTGTTCATTTTCTAAATGAGTGCATACAGACGCTCTCAGAATATTCAGAGAATCTTTTTTAGTTAAATGTATATAATCTATGTCAAAGATAGCTTTTGACTGTTCCCATTTTGGAATGGGCGAAAACGTTTGTTTTTTGACAATGTTACCTTCATCTATTTTCGCATCCCTTAGAAGATCAGAAGAAAAGGAATAAATAGATTTTGTGGATTGAATATGTTGTGCTCGTTTTTCCAAAGTCCCTCTCCGATTGTAGACATACTTCTTTGGAGCAGGCATTTTTTTTAGAACAACTTTTCAGTATAAATTTTGAAGTAGAAGCTTTACGAAATTCTGAGAGAGGTAAAGCAAGAGAGAGAGAGAGAGAGAGAGAGAGAGAGAGAGAGAGAGAGAGAGAGAGAGAGAGAGAGAGAGAGAGGAGAGACTGGGACAAAGGCAAAAACAAAAACATGAGAGAGAGAGATGCACACGCTGTGTCTTTCGCAGAGACGGGTATACTCAGCAGTGGACAACAGTTCCTGCATTTACTCTACTCTGCCTTCCTTTGATGTGATGCGAGAGCCCTGCATTCCGGGGTGTTTTTTGTGTCTGCTGAGTCCCATTCTCTTGCTTTAGGAGTTCCCACACATACATCTAACGCACTCTCAAGGTTGGGGGGTGCATGTCTGTACCCTATTAACGATTAGGAGTTAACACTGTACATGCAGTCTAGTATGCATGCGGACAAAGACCACCAGAAATAACCGTTCGACTGACCATGACAGTGTGTCCACAGGCCACTGTCCAGTTGGGCTACGACTACTACAGGGACAGGGAGGGCCTGATCATTCTGCTGAGGAAGACTGATGGCACCATCTCCACACAGTACCAGCTCAAAGATTATGCCACGGTAAATCCCTCTGTGTCTGTGCATTTGACTGCCATGACTATCTGTCTGTCTGTCTGTGTGTGTGTGTGTCTGTCTGTCTGTTTCTCTGCCCCCTCCCCCCCCCCCCCTCTCTCTCTCTCTCTTTCTTCCTGTCTCTGTCAGCCTCTCTGCGTCTGTCTGTCTGTCTGTCTGTCTGTCTGTCTGTCTGTCTGTCTCTGTCTCTGTCTCTCTCTCTCTCTCTTTCTCTCTCTCTCTCTCCCCCTCTCTCTCTCTCTCTCGCAAAGAAGAAAACGAACTGGTTTCACATGTGCGTCTGTCTGTGTAAACACGGTTTGGGGGATGTTTGGCTGACTCAAGGTTTAGAAATCAAAACCAGTTCATACGTGTTTTTCGACAAAGGTTGGTTAATCGTAGGTGGCAAATGTGGGACCATCATATCCAAACTAGTGAACATTATAATTTCGACAGAAATTGTTATAGTTTTAATTGTATTCAGTACTATTTAGAATTTAGGCACCCACGCCGCTCTTCCGACACCCTGTCCACAGCCACGCCCGGTCGGCCCCGCCCGCAGCCCCGGCACCGGCAATCCACAGGCAGCAGTCAGTGTCAAGTCGTCAAGAGGCAACCCACCGGAGGAGACACTGCACTGCTGCCGAGTCACTTCAGTGGTGTTCAGTGGCGCCTGTTCTGATCTAACATACGCAGGACCCACCTACTAAGCCCCCTACTACTGACGACAATAATTGCTTAGTCGCGGAGCCGGCGTGAGTGAGCTCTCCCTCCGGAGGGCGCCACCACGTCCGTCCAACGACAGCCCCCATGGACTCGCCGATACCGTTGACCCCGACGGAACCAAACCAAGGCCCACAGACGTGGAGAAGACATCGAAACTGAGGTCACCATGAGAGCAGGGCATGAAGGGCCACAGAATTTGAGACTTTTTTTTTTTTTTATGCTGATCGATGAGAATGAGGATGATTATGATGATGCTACGGATTTCCATTTCGGTCTGAGACTACATGACAGGCTGTACTCTACGCTTCCTTTCATAATATATCCGCGCGTCAACCAGGCCCGAGAGATACAGACACCTGCAGTGTTGGTCAGGAAATTTGAGCAACACTCTCAGAAACGCATCCATTAAGTGGATGAAACTCGACTGTGTGGTCCCAGTCTTCCCAACTGAGTCCGCAGCAAACTCAACTCTGGGTAGGAGCCGGTCGGGGCAGAAAAACCTTCGCCACGGCGGCTGGTCTTTTCCCTAACTTTTAATGATAGTACTACATTCCCTTCAAATGGGCCAAGGACCTTATTGAATAAAGATATGAAGTCTTAACTCTCTCTCTCTCTCTCTCTCTCTCTCTCTCTCTCTCTCTCTCTCTCTCTCTCTCTCTCTCTCTCCCTCCTCTCCTCTCTCTCTCTCTCTCTCTCTCCTCTCTCTCCTCTCTCTCTCTCTCTCTCTCTCTCTCTCTCTCTCTCTCTCTCTCTCTCTCTCCCGTCCTCCATTTTGCTCCCTCCTCTTTTTCTTGTTGTCCCACTTCGTCCCCCCTCCCTACACCCTATGCTTTCCCTCCTCCTTTCCTCTCTGTTCTTTATTGCCTTTGTCCCATTCTCCTCCCCCTTTCTCTCTCTCCCCCCCCCCCCCCCCCCTACACACACATGTTTCTCCACTGTTCTGCCTTTCCTCCGATTTCACCCCTCCTTTTCCTCCCCAATCTTTTTTTCCTTCTCTCATTTGTCTTCTTCATTTCTCTCCACTTCCATGCCCCCCACCCCCCCTTCCTTATTCTTCCTTCTCTTCCTCTACTTCACATTCTCTCCGTGTGTCTTCCTATTTCTTCGTCTTCTATTTCCCCTGTAGGTCTTACCCAATGTATCTTCTCCGCTTTCTTTGTTTCTCCTACTTATTTCTCCTCCCAAAGCTTCTACCTTTTCTCTCTCCCATTCTTATCGTCTTCATCCGCTTTCTTTCGTTTTTTTTTTCTCCTTTTTTGTCACCATTCTGTCCCTCCGTCCGTCCTCCCCCCTCTCTGTCCGTCCGTCTGTCTCTCTGTCTATCTGTTGGTCTGTCTGTCTGTCTGTCTGTCTCTATCTGTCTCTGTCTCTGTCTCTCTCTCTCTCTCTCTCTCTCTCTCTCTCTCTCTCTCTCTTTCTCCCTCCCTCTCTCTCTCACTCGCTCGCACGCTCGCTCACCTCTCCATCTGTCATTCTGTGCATGAGTGTATCCGTCTGTCTGCTCCTATCTCTGTCAGTCAGTCAGGCAGTAGGCATGTGGGCATGCATGCAGGCAGGTAGGCACTTTGTCGTCTGTCTGCCTGCCTGCCTGCCTGTCTGTCTGCCTTCTGTCTGTCTGTCTGTCCGTCCGTCCGTCCGTCTGTCTGTTTGCCTGTCTGTCTGGTTGTCTAGCTGTCTGTCTCTGTCTGTCGGTTTTGTCTGTCTGTCTCTGTCTCTCTGTCTCTCTGTCTCTCTGTGTGTCTGTCTGTCTGTCTGTCTGTCTGTCTGTCTGTCTGTCTGTCTGTCTGTCTGTCTCTCTCTCTCTCTCTCTCTCTCTCTCTCTCTCTCTCTCTCTCTCTTCTTCCCCCCCCACCTCTCTCTCACTCTTTCTATCTGCCTCTCTCTCTGTGCCTGGATGTCTGTCCCATCTTCTTCTCCGTTTCTTCTTCCACCCTACTTTCTCTCTCTCTGCTCTGTCAGAATCACGAAGTTGGATAAAGGTAGGGGGAAAAGCTGATACTTCGTTTTATGTCCTTTTGTTGAGATTCGTTTCGTAGACACAGTTTCTGTGTTGGGTTTTGGTGGGATGTCGTTTGTGGGCAAACTATCATTATTATTGTTGCTGTCTGAGCTTCGCCATGTTGTGACTATGACACTAACATGATGCACACGCTGTGTCTTTCGCAGAGACGGGTATATTCAGCAGTGGACAACAGTTCCTGTATTTACTATACTCTGCCTTCCTTTGATGTGATGCGAGAGCCCTGCATTCCGGGTGTGTTTTGTGTCTGCTGTGAAATAGTAGTAGTAGTAGTAGTAGTAGTAGTAGTAGTAGTAGTAGTAGTAGTAGTAGTTGTTGTTGTTGTTGTTGTTGTAGCAGACCAGCAATAGCAGCAGCAGAAACAGAACCGACAGTTGTATTGGCAGCAGTATCTGCAGCAGCAACAGTAACAGTATGCTTAGCAGCAGCACCAGTATCAGTAGCAGCGTCAGCATTAGCAGCAGCTGTAGCAGTAGTGTAGTAGTAGTAACAGCAGCAGCAAGAGCAGTGACAGCATCAGTAGTAGCAACAGCAGCAACAAAGGTACTAGTAGTAGGAGGAGTAGTGATAGTAATAATTGTTGCAACAACAGCAGCAGCTGCAGCAGCAGCAGAAGCAGCAGTAGAAGAACTATTGTGGTAGGTGAAGTAGCCGTGGTGGAAGTAGGAGTAGTATTAGAGATGGTACTGACAGTAGCAGCAAAAGTAACACTGTAGTGCATTATATTGGATAATTTCATCTTCACAGCCGATTTCTCTGTGTAAAATCCGGGTTGCTGTCCAACGGAAGAGCCCGTTGCCTTTGTCCACTTTTTCCGGTCTAAAGCAGCAGCAGCAATAGCAGTAGTAGGTGGTGGTGGTAGCAGCAGCAGTATTAGTGGTGGTGGTGGTGGTGGTGGTGGTGGTGGTAGTGGTGATAGTGGTGGTGGTGGTGGTGGTGGTGGTGGTATAGTCATTTACTTGATTCTCATACACTTAATACCGATCTAAATATATATGAATGTGACTGCGCGCGTGCGTGCTTGTAAACATGAATATCGGCATGTGTGTGTGTGTGTGTGTGTGTGTGTGTGTGTGTGTGTGTGTGTGTGTGTGTGTGTGTACATGCATGCGTGTGTAAATATTTGAATGAGCGTCTGTTTGCATGTATATACGTTGTCCAGGTACTTGTTGGCTTGCACATGTACTACGAGTATGTATGCATATGCACGTGCATGTTGGGCGTGCATATTCATATTTTTAAGTTACAAACAAATAAACAAACACACAAACAAAAATCTAAACAAACCAAAAAGAAAGCTCCTTTCAAACACTCTCATGATAGACCAGAACATCTAGTGAGGCCCCCAAATCTCAGATGTATCAAATGTTTAACCCTCCACCACCCATCCAACCAACTGTCATAATGTTCTCTATTGTCCCTCACCCCCGTCTCTCTTACCGTTCCATACCGACGTTTGGAAAATCAGAGAAGAGTGATTACCTTTGCCATGGATTCAATCACATTTTTTTTTTCCTCAAACCTGTTTCGAATCCAAACATTGCTTCGCTTTGTACTTTTGTGGTATTAAAAACGCGACTGTCTAGCACACAAGAAACATTCATTCCTGATCTGTCCAGTATGCTAATGAGTGGTCAAGCCATATTTGGACAAGTTCATAAGGAAGTTGTTGATGTGCACACGAAGCCAAAAATCCAGTATGCTAATGAGTGGTCAAGCCATATTTGGACAAGTTCATAAGGAAGTTGTTGATGTGCACACGAAGCCAAAAACACAGACACACACTATGCTTTACGCCGCAATCACAGATGTCTTGTTTTGACGCGGTGACAACCCTGATATGGTCCTTTGCGGTCGGCTAGGCTGTAAGCAGCATTACCTTATCTTACCCTACAGATCTCAACAGGTATGAAGAGTTGAGGTGTATGTTTATGGCTTTAAACCGACGAAATTTATTTATGATTATATTATTAGATAACCATTTCCTGCTTCCAGATGACGCTACGTTCGTGGGCTCTCAGGAGTTCGGCTACGGCCAGAACACGCTGAAGGTGAACACATGGAGCTTCACCAGAGCTTTCTCTGCCGCCAACCTCAGCACTGTCACCCTGTCCGTCACCCAGGACCACTGTGTGCCTGTCACCGAGACCGTCATTGGACCCTTTTCAAACAGTGAGTCACTGACGACGTATTGAATCAAGACACTGCTTCAAAGAGTAAGAGTTACCCTACTTGTTTGTTCTTTAGTGTTGACTGTTCCCTGCCTCATTCAGGATTTCCATTCATACCAATCAACTCGAGGTTACCTATATTTGTTACTGTTCATCCGTGTGCTTGTTTGACCATATTCAAGCTCTAAAAGGCAAAATTTGTTGGTGTTGCAGTGTAGATGTGTGTAGTACAGGGTGTATGGGCAAGCGTGGAACATCTTCTTTTGAGGAATATTTCCTTGTTTGCTCTGTACTTTCATATTTGCTAGACTATTCGGTGGCATAAGCCGCATTCATTTGGAGTAATGGGCGTGTATTTATTTAATGGTGGAGCAAGAGTTACCGTACTTGTTTGTTATTTACAATGTTTCCAGTTCAGTTTTATAAAGGTGGCATAACTGTTGCTGCACTCAGATTTAACTTCTGTGCTCACCTTTGATGATATGGCAGACAGGGATAAACACATTTCAGGAGAAGGGGGAACATCGTCTCTCCCACACAACACTATATCACCAGAAGGGCAACACAGTATCTTTGAGTGGCCAATACGTTCCTAAAGGGTGGCCAACACTCATCCAATGTTGAGGCATTTCATCAGCAGTGTAGTGGAGACAACCCCTGCACAAAAGGAAAAGACTTTGGAAGAAGACGTATGTCCCTTTACCCGTACAATCGGATACATTCCCCTTGTCCCCTCTAACTCATGATGTGTGTTTTATGTGTCGCAGGCCCAGAGCCCGCCGAGCAGTCCTTGTTCTTTGTGGACTACCATCCCGGATTGGAGGACCTGCAGAACTTGGACCCACCCGACAGGTGCAATCCTGCACCATTTGGCTGAAGGTGAGCATCTCACTGAGCTTTTGGAAGGTTTGCTGCCGTAGACTCACGATACATGATACACGATATTTTATTTGTCCTTATAGAATACAAGAAAAAAATTGTTTGTGGTGCCATTATCAAAAATCACATATTACAACAAATTATAAACAAGTATATCAGTAAAACTGATTACCTTCTTGTCACTGAACATGCGGGTGTAGACTGAAACAGGATCTTGTTTTCAATTTCGTTTTATTTTTTCTCTTAAATACCTGATAGAAAATGAGTATTTGGATTTGTCAGTCCTGAATGAGTGAAGGCATCTCGGCGTTTCTGGCTATGTACAGCATACCACTATGATTTGGGAAGCAGTCCGGAGAACTAATACAGAGTAACGGGACTTTGACGTGTGTAGCTCTATCTGGCACATGTATATGGATCATTCCCACAAAATGATTCAACTGGCCTTCGAAATGTACCATGTCCCAAAGAATATCAGAGAAATGCCGAAAAAGAAATTCCATGGTTTCTGAAAGAGGTTCTCCACAAACGAATACACAGCAGCTTGGATCAATCTGGATATTTGTATAGCAATGGGCTGTGCTATTTCTCCAGTACTGTTTGTGTTGGCAATGCAGGTCATCTTGAAAACGGCCATGAGCTGTACATGTCCTTCAGATCTCGGGATTGAACAGCAACACCCCCTCTAAATGTTTTCATGGATGACACAACACTGCTTTGGACCAAGGAAGATGAGACACGCAGAACACTGAAGCAGTTACACAAGTTAGTTGCTTAATCCAGGATGAATTTCAAGCCAAAGAAATCACGAAGCCTGTCTCTGCAGAAAGGAAAATGAGCTGTAAACAGTCAAGTTCACCATAGCCGACAAAGCCATTCCAGCTGTAACAGAACCAGTCAAGAGCCTTGGGAGGTGGGATGATGATTCCCTGAAAGACACAAAGAGGGGATAGGAAACCAGGCAGCTGGCGTCTGTTTTTTCCTGGGCCTGCTTGACGCTGGGCTATTCTAGGATAGCAAGTAGCATTCTCGTACGAACGGAGACATAAATGCAGCCCTGTCATGTCTTTTCAGACCAAGATAGAGCTCGATTCTTATTTACCATTTTAACAAAACAAACATGTTTCAAAAAGTGTGGTTCCCTCCATGCTCGCTTTTTTCTTTCTTTTATTTTTCCAGTAACCTCTGTCTCAGTATTCTCCCCCACGTTTCTGCTTGTGGTGGTTTTCTTTCCAAAATCTTCAGTGTGTTAACAAGTTTACGGAGGCTTTCGGTGAATAGGGGAAGCGAGGTGGTGGGAGTTCCTGTGGGGGGTTAGTGGGTAGTAATCAGCCAATGTTTAAAAAAAAAAAGCACCTCTAAACATCTGTCTGTCTATCTCTGTCTCTCTCTGTCTGTCTGTCTGTCTGCCTGCCTCTGTCAATGTCTCTCTATCTGCCTGTCTGTCTGTTCTGTCTCTGTCTCTGTCTGTCTGTCTCTGTCTCTGTCTCTCTGTCTCTCTCTCTCTCTCTCTCTCTCTCTCTCTCTCTCTCTCTCTCTCTCTCTCTCTCTCTCTCTCTCTGTCTGTCTGTCTGTCTGTGTGTTCCTACTCAGAAAAACACCATTTTTTTACAATTAACAAATGTTACTGTGTTAATTAAGCATTCTTTGTGTCCTTTCCCCAGATGGTGACTTCGATATCAAGAACACGGTTGCACAGGATGCAGGAATGGTGGATGTCTTCTAAGTCCACACAAGAAGCTCACTTCCACGTTTCTGTGTGTCTGCTGTTAATGTACGTGCATGAAAATAAAAAGGATTTGATGTCTGCGTGTTTTCGATCAGCTGATTGTGTTGTTCGGATAACGTGTGTGGTATACAGATGCAGCTGCGCCAGCTTTATAATCTGATATTGCAAAGTTGGTGTGTGTGTGTGTGTGTGTGTGTGTGTGTGTGTGTGTGTGTGTGTGTGTGTGTGTGTGTGTGTGTGTGTGAGAGAGAGAGAAGAGAGAGAGAGAGGGGGGGGGGGAGGGAGAAAAAGAGAAAAGGAGAGTTACAGTGTGCGTGTGTGTGAGAGCGAGATGGGGAGAGAGGGGAGAGAGAGAGAGAGAGAGAGAGAGAGAGAGAGAGAGAGAGAGAGAGAGAGAGAGAGAGAGACAGACAGACAGACAGACAGACAGAGAGAGAGACAGAGAGAGAGAGAGAGACAGAGAGATGCTAACACCCCCAGGCAGAGAGTTCTCTCTGTCACCTATGTTCACTGTGTGCTGTCCCAGAGTCCATTTATCGGCCCGTTTAACGGCGGTGAGCCAACTTCGGAAAGGACCAGCTTGTGGAAGTCTTTTGAAATGGGAATTCCAACATCCTCATTCCTTTTCGTAATGGTATTGCGCTCGTACTTACTCTCTCTCTCTCTCTCTCTCTCTCTCTCTCTCTCTCTCTCTCTCTCTCTCTCACACACACACACACACACACACACACACACACACACACACACACACACACGCCTGCACGCGCGCGCGCGCACACACACACGCAGACAGACACACACACACATACACACACACGCAT
>JADBJO010005271.1:55000-60000 GCA_016801955.1 Conus betulinus
TGATTCTTTGCACAAAGAGCGCAATACGTTGGTTTCACATTCACAAGCGGAATGCAACAAAAGCAGGCTATTCCCCCAAACCAGATGCAACTCGCGCTTCCAACTCATCAAGCACACACGCAAATAAAAGGTACAGAGTACAAATGATGAAATTTATCATTTACTCTCTTCTTCCTGCTTCCTGCTTCCCTTCCCCCCCCCCCCCCCCCCCCCCCCCCCCCCCCCCCCCCCCCCCCCCCCCCCCCCCCCCCCCCCCCCCCCCAACAACCAACCTTTTCGTTCCTTCTTCTACCTGCAACCAAAATATAAACAAGAGAAGCAGCTCAAGTTTGCTCGTCAGTTCTTTACATGACCTGGACGTAACAGCAACAGAAGCAACTATGTAAAGGAGCATGCACTCAAGATATCCGTGGCCTCTTCAACTCAAATAGCACCCCAAGGCGAAGAGTGATGAAGTAGTATCATACAGCTTGCTGCTATGTGAACAAATGTGACCATGCTTTTTTTTTATATTTGCTGTTTAATGAATTCTCTCCCGCCCCTTCGTCCCTTCATTCCCCGTCCCCCCCCCCCCCCCCCCCCCCCCCCATCCCATTCCCCCACTCACCCACCCACCCCACACCCTGCCTTCCACACCCAGCCCTCGAATCTCTCCCCGCCCTCACTTTAGCTTTCCTGTTAGACTGACCTCAGCTGAGACCTGACATTAATTAGCCCCCCCCCCCCCCCACCCCTTCCTGCTCAATCACCAGCCGCTCCTATAGCTCTTCGTCCCATTTACTCCCCTCCCCTCCCACTTAACTTAACCCATCCCTATCTTCTTTTACACAGATTTGAAAGAAAGATCATTTTGAACAAGTAGTCGCCAGAGCAACGATTTATGTGTATCTATATTCTTTTTAATTGACACACTAATATGTAGAACCAAATAGAGAAAGGAATCAGTCCTTGTTAATAATCATGTTGTTATTTGTTTAACAGCAAGGGAAAGGGGTCCGTAGTCGAATGGTTAGTGCGCTTTTTTCCGGAGCTGACTGTTGTGAGTTCGAACCACAAGCGGGTTGGATTTTATTCCGGCCTGCAAATTTTCTCTGTCCATCCTGCTGTAAATAGATACCTGATTCAGTTCAGGGAAGTCTGATGCGGTGGAAGGAGAGGGTGTGCCCACGACCCGGTGAACCTCTGAAGGTTCATTGTCCTCATGGCTGATAGCTTATGGGGACCCTAAACCCTTTTTTTCCTTCCAATAGGAAGGAGGGACGGGGATGGGAGGGAAGTGGTGGGAGGGAATGCCGGTTCAAGACGTTGCCATGTCCTCTACCAATTTCATCAGTTGAAATGATGAATTAGAATTCACACATTCCACATTGGCGAATCAGGTGCTCATGCGGTACAGCCCCAGTGACTGTGGAACACTTCTTGCAGGACTGTCCCACTCAGAGAAAGCTAAGAGTAGAGACATGGCCTGCAGACACGTCGACGAGGGAGAAGCTCTATGGATCTCTGGAGGGCCTCCGCCGTACAGCCGCCTTCATCAGCACCTCTTGGGTTCCTGTCTGAGTGTACAAAGAAGAAAGAAAGAAAGAAAGAAAGAAAGAAAGAATAGGAGTCCTTGGATAATGGGGAGAGGAGGAGAGGGAAAAAATGCCGATAAGAGCGGGAGGATGATGGGGAAGAGAAGGGGTCTGGGAATCTCTGTGTCGGGACACAGGCCTACTGTTCAGATTTTCCCCATACAATCTGTAGATCTACTGATGCCTGGCTTTGCGGAAACAATTCGCTGCTTCATCGCCTTTGACCTTTGGCTTCCGATTAAACAACCTCACTTGGAGGAGAGGTTAAGGCCTAAGTTACTGGACAGTGATTCCAAAGGTAAGGCATATTGCAAAGAGGCAGAAAGAGATGAAAGCAAAGAGTATTTTCAAACGCCATCGGTTAGAGTAGCTGCACTGCGGTTACCATCTCCGGGCTGGTACACAACATCAGCTGTCAGAGAGATCTGCATGCCTGTTTTTCTTTTGTGTTTGTGTGTGTGTGTGTGTGTGTGTGTGTGTGTGTGTGTGTGTGGTGTGTGTGTGTGTGTGCGTGCGTGCGTGAGTGCAAGTGCGTGCACGCGTGCGTGCCCGCGTGTGTTTGTGTGTGTGTGTGTGTGTGTGTGTGTGTGTGTGTGTGTGTGTGTGTGTGTGTGTGTGTGCGTGTGTGCGCGCGCGCGCGCGCGCACGCGCGCGTGTGTGTGTATGCGTGCGTACATTGCGAGCGTGCGTATGTGTATATGTGCGTGTGCGTGCATGCGTGTGTTCTTACACGCCCGGCTGGATAGGAAATCAATCTGAATAAATCGACCCCGATGCAAAACTATTCTGCAAAGAACATGAAGATTGCCTGTCTCCGGTCCTCGTGCGCTATCTCCTTTCAATTGAGGTACAGCTTCGAAATCTAACTCTTACAGGAAAGTGTGTTAGACGAGAAACAAAGATACGGTCATGCTGGCCCCGTGTGACATAATCCTTAAGACTGCGTCAAATATTCAACAGCAACTCGACGAACGTCCTATTCAGCACACAGCTGAGCAACTGTAAGCTTACAACCCACGGTACATAATATAAGACCCATTAACCACACGCCACTCTCTGAACTCTTCGGCCAGCTGGTCAGAGCTTGCTCAGTGCGTGGAAGGCAGTATGGCGATGGTCTGGCAGGGTCTACTGTTGGCAGGTTTCCTGGTGGCGTCCAGCTATGCTGCCGAGCCAACCAGGTGCTGCTTTGACAAACAGTATTCAGTGATGATGGGGGCCATCGGGGAGGTACTCACTGACGACCCCGACAACGCTTTTTTCCTGGATGTAAGTCTCTGTTGGTTATAGGGTGGGGGTGTGGGGTGGTTGTTATATGCGAGAGAGAGAGAGAGAGAGAGAGAGAGAGAGAGAGAGAGAGAGAGAGATCTATGCCTGCACGCACACACACACACACACACACACACACACACACACACACACACACACACACACACACACACACACACACACACACAACTTTTCACATACTCGCACACGTATGCACGCACGCACGCACACATATCTATGCTATGCATGTGCACAAGCATTATACACATACGCAAAAAGAAAAATTCACACAATAGTTACAAGAAAGCATTAAGATTTTCAGTAAATGTACTAGGCGCAGTTAATCACTTTTGTAATCAAATTATCATATAAATTACTTGCCTTCATGTGCTCCCTAGTAAATTTGGCATTTGACAGGATGTATCAGAATGAAGAAGTAACCGAGGGAAAAAGCACATTTTTTGTAAGCATCCTAACTTCTCAGTTTTATATGTGTGTTTATGTTAGTGTGCGTATTTGTGTTCGAGTGTTATGTACTTTTGTGGAAAGGACCATCGACACAAAAGACATTAATGTTGTAGTAAACCGCGCGCGCGCGCGCGCGAGTGTGTGTGTGTGTGTGTGTGTGTGTGTGTGTGTGTGTGTGTGTGTGTGTGTGTGTGTGTGTGTGTGTGTGTGTGTGTGTGTGTGTGTGTGTGTGTGTGTGTGTGCGTGCACGTGTGTGTGTGTGTGTGTGTGTGTGTGTGTGTGTGTGTGTGTGTGTCGTCGGAGGAGGAGGAGGAGGAGGAGGAGGAGGAGGAGGAGGAGGAGGAGGAGGAGGAGGAGGAGGAAGGAGGAAATGAGGTTGGAGGAAATGGGGGGGGGGGGGGGGGTGTAAATGAACGCAAGCAATACTTTTATTGCAATAAGCATGAGATTGTTAAACATTTCAGTTTATAAGCTGCGGTAGAAGAAGAAGAAGAAGAAGAAGCTTTTGAAGAAATGATGATAATGATGATGATAATGATGATGTTGATCATGATAATAATGAGGAGGAGGAGGACGACGACGACGATGATGACGGTCATGATCATATGTATACAACAGTGGACACACACACACACACACACACACACACACACACACACACACACACACACTTCACCCTTCTCTCACAACATACATTTAACATGAAATCATGAATGGGAATCTAATGGTGTCCGCAACATGCCCTATATGTCCCCAGGGCGTGATCGCACTAGGCTTTGACTTCTACACCGACCGAATGAGCATGATCAGCCAATACAAACTACCTGGAGGCACTGTTGGCACACGGACAACACTGAAGGACTATGTTGCGGTAAAAGTGTCTGTCCTCACTGTGCCCTCTTCTCTCTCTCATCTCACTGTTCGGATTAAGTTTACTTCTAGCTTTCGATAATGAATGAACGGTTAGAAGCCTGTCCTTTTATTTGTCTAAAGTATTTGAGATGCGATTTGTTCTTGTTCCTTGGTGTGTGGTCTTGAATCGTTTTTGAGCGTTTAAGATATTTGAATGATTTCTAGATTCACCCCTTCGTGAGGGGCAATGGCCTGTTCATGAATAAAATATCCCTATCTGTCTGTCTGTGCCTGCCTGCCTGCCTGCCTGTCTGTCTGTCTGTCTGTCTGCCTGCCTGCCTGCCTGTCTGTCTGTCTGTCTGTCTGTGTCTCCGTCTCTGTCTGTCTGTCTGCCTGCCTGTGTCTGTCTGTCTGTCTGTCTCTCTCTCTCGGTTTTTAAGATTAGTTTGTTGTTTGATAAATTGATCTATTTTTGGGTGTTGTTTCAGTGTTCTTTTTTTCCTTTATGTTCAGCTACGGGCCAATCTTGATTGAGAAACAAGCCATCTACATCTTTAATGTATTTTTTTTGAAAATATCGGTGTTTGTTGAAAGTTTTGTAAGTTTTAGTTGTTAGTCACGCATACTTCCTCATCAGGACAAAGAGCATGTATTTGCTTGTCTGCTACCTTCGGAAATGAACATCATCATCATCATCATCATCATCATCATCATCATCATCATCATCATCACCACCACCACCACTATCATCATCATCATCATCATCATCATCATCATCATCATCACCACCATTCTCTCCCTCTCTCTCTCTCCTCTCTCTCTCTCTCTCTCTCTCTC
>JADBJO010005271.1:62500-67500 GCA_016801955.1 Conus betulinus
TAGAGTAACACTTACTCCATTGATGAAATGAATACATGCCCTTAACTCCGAACGAACTCTGCTTGTGATACCCGATCGGCTCGCAGAAACGACAAGACAGAGCACACAGAACAAACAAGGAGACTGTCTGCCTGTCTGTTGATTCTTCTGAGTAATAAAGGAGTCAGCTAGTGTGTGTTTATTTAGTATCGTATAGAGCATTAAATGTTTTCTTACTAAATTCTCATCGATCTTTGATGAGGAAAGAAAACACGAAAGAAGAGAAATTATGCGTGAAAGCGAGCCAACTGTGATTTATGGGCATGTGTTTGTGCAGGGCATCGGTTTTAAATTTGTTTTGAAACTTATTCAACTCTGTTCGTAATTAGCTCGCTTTACTTACGACTCAGGAACGACCATTCCGTCCGCCAACTCTGCGACATATCCAATAATTGTTGTCGCCACTGAGAAGTATTAATGGGCTGAAGTAGACACCGCTAAGCAGCGCCCACCTGACTGTGGGGGAGTGCAAGGTCTTTTTTTACGTGGTGGCTCACTGGCGACGTCATACCTCCTGAAGATTGTTTGTTGGTGTGCCTGTGAAAGATCGAATCTGTGAAGTTGGTGAACAGGGATGAATGTACGGAGTGTGACTATGACTAAAGCGCAGAAGATTTCATCTATGATGCTTATAGCCTGTTATTAACAGAGCAGTAGATATGAATAAAACGACTTGTTTTATTCCAAGGGTAATCTGACCATTTTATGATGGTAACTGATAAGCACAGTTCAGAAATTAAGCCATTTGCCCCTTGAAACGGTCTGTCTCGTTCTACGTGGGGGAACAAGCAAAGAAAAGAAAGTCGATTAGCCTCCTAACACACCAGCCACTTAATTCTCTCTCTCTCTCTCTCTCTCTCTCTCTCTCTCTCTCTCTCTCTCTCTCTCTCTCTCTCCTTACCTTTTTCCCTTCTCTCCTCTCTCTCTCATTTTCTCTCTCTCTCCATCTCTCTCTCTCTCTCTCACTCTCTCTCTCTCGCTCTCTCCTCTCTCTCTCTCTCTCTCTCTCTCTCTCTCTCTCTCTCTCTCACGATGCTATCCATTTTTGTGGCGGGATCAAACAAACAAAAAGAAAATCGCTTAGTCTGCTAACCACACCTGCGACCTTCCCGCGTCCATTCCCTCCCCCCCCCCCTCTCTCTCTCTCTCTCTCTCTCTCTTTCTTTCTAGCCTAAGACACCAATGACCTAGATGAAATAGACCATAAATGAATGAACATACCAAACCAACCAACCAAGCGACGCCAGTGACCTACAGAATATTGCTCTGACCTGTGCACACATGTGCTTTGATCACGTGCAGTGATGATGGAGCAGTCCTTCTTCTTCGTGGACTATCACCCGGGGCTGGAGAATCTGGACAACCTGCAGATCCCTGCCAACTGCCAGCCAGCACCTGTGAGTAGTGCCAGGGAGGGGGAGCTGAGAGTGGAGAAGAACGCGGGGGTGGGAAGTGGGGTGGGGTGGGGGTGGGGGCAGAGAAGATACACTCGTCTTTGTTTTTGTTGTGTCGGTGGTAGTCTTTTCTTTCATTGTCATCGTTGCACTTTTTTCACAATTTCTTCCAAATTCCTGTCTGTTGTTATCGTTGATGATGATGATGACGATGATGATGATGATAATGATGTTAATGATGATGATGATGATGATGATGATGTGATGATGATGATGATGATGATGATGATGATGATGTAGTTGTAGTTCTTGTTGCTGTTATTGTTTCTTCTTCTCTTCTTCTTCTTCTTCTTCTTCTTCTTCTTCTTCTTCTTGTCCTCCTTTTTTCTTCCTTTTCTTTTGGTAGTGTTGGCAATTTTATGTCGTCTCCTTCTCTTCTCAGTAGAGACAAAACCCCTCATTCTTTTGATAAGTGAGAAAATTAGTTATCTACTCTTCAACTCATCTATGCACATATGTACTTATTTCATCGCATGGTCAATCCTTCATTTGCACCCACTCCCCCCCTCTCCGGATGAGCACTTATTTACCTAGTTGCTGACAACTTATCTATTAACCTACTTTCTGTCCGACCGACTGATGTCCTGTCTCGCTTGGTTACATTTTCTTAGCTTACTCCCTCACTCATTCACTCACTCAGCCACTCGCTTATTTGCGTACTTGCTTCTTTGCGTAGTTTTTAACTTACTCATTGACTTTTCTGTTACTTACTTACTCATTGACTTTTCTGCTTACTTACGAACGAACCCATTTTTCCGCTTGCTTGCTGACCTAGGCCTAATTATTTTTTTACGTAGCCTTAACTTGCTCTTTGACCTTTCTATTTATTTATGTTCTTGCTCGTTTACCAACCCACTATACTGCTTGCTTGCTTGTTTGCTTCCTTACTTACTTAGTCCTCCATTCACTTTCATGTCTGCTAACATATTGGTCGTGGAAGTCCTGTGCTACTAATGTCGTCTTCTCTGTCATGCGCTTTTCTTGACCTTTGCCTTTTTTCCGTCTTTACTTACTGTGTCGTCTAGTGCGTTTCTGCCTGCTTGGATCATTCTCCTGTCTCTGCCACCGGCAACTCTGTGACACCTATTTCTGGTCACCATTGATGAAAGCATGTCAGCTTGTTTGGTCGTCATCTGGTGGGTGACATGGTCAGTGAACATTGAGCACACTGTGCAGGTGGACATTCACTGTCCGTTCAGCAGGGGCTGTTTAGAGAGCCAACACGGCATTCTTTCCTTTGTCTTCTTTGTTACAATAGTTGAATGTTTTTCGTTATTGTTCATGCTTATTGATTGATTAATTGATTGAGTGACTGATTGGTGTATTTATTTACTTATTTATTTAGACATCTATTCACTTACCTATCTATCTGCCTATCAATCAATATATCAATCTATCTATCTATCTATTAATCTATCTATCTATCCATCCATCTATCTACCTGTCGGCCTATCTATCTATCTATCTATCTATCTACTATCTATCTATCTATCTATCTATCTATCAATTCATTTATGTATTTATTTTTCCATTTTGGAACGGAGAAACCCAGCGGAATAGTCTATGCATGTATATATGTATGTATGTAAGTATGTATGTATGTGTGCATGTATGTATGTATGTATGTATGTATGTATCTATGTATGTATGTGACGTCAGACAATGGCGACCAGAGCGGCTGTGCCTTCACGTCGCTCTGCTTGAATTTGCTGTCTGCCGTCCATCCGTGGTCACTGTCCTCGATAACACAGTCAGTCCAGCAATGCAAGGCGCCTGGCCATTAATGCTGAAGCGAAAGCTTCCGTCAGAGCTGCGCTTCGGAGTGGAGTGATTCGGCGTGTGGTAGACCCAGTCAACGACCATGAGCAGCCCCTGCCACGGGGTCAACACACAGAGCCACTGGACTTTGCCAACCTGGAGACATGGGCGCCCTTTGAAGGAGCAGTCCACGACGCCCAGTGGGCAGACTTCGAACGAATCGAGCGGCTGTTTCGTGAGTCTGTCCGAACGAAGCATGCAGATGCCGTCAAGTTTGCTCACGGGGATTTTCGACCGTGGCTTCGTCTCCTAGGCAAAGTTCAGAACGTCCTCCGCTTTCTGGAAGCGCAGCGTGACGTCAACCCTACTATGACGCCAAACGAAGAGGCGTCACACAAGCTCCAGATTTAGAACTTCGCGTTCTGAGATTTATCTGGAGAGCTGTTAACAAGTTTCCCATTCAAATCGCCGAACAAATTCAGTATGGATCGGAGAGAAAGATGAGTTGCGGCAGAAAATCGAAAAAGCTCTTCACTACATTGATCACACCATCTTCCCAAGTCTTAGGAAACACTTTAGACATATGCGTGAAAGACAGGATCAACATAGTGCGCGGAGCGTGGAAAAGCATGAACTGACGCAGCTTTGGTTAGATAATCAGAAACGTGCCATTGAGATCATCAAGAACGACAGCAGATCAGAAGCACGACCCACTTGTCCCATTGAAGTGAACGTGTTGACGGCGTTTTTCCAGCCAGCAGAAGAGTGAAAAGGTGTTGGAATATCCCCTCCCCCCTCCGCCCTGGCCTGTCAACATCGCTCCTCTTCCTCCTGAAGAAGAGCTGCAGTTGGACCCGTTCACCGAGGACGAAGTGATATCTGTGGTGAAATCGCTGAAGAATAACACAGCGCCTGGATATGATGGAGTTGAATATTCTTTTCTGAAAAAAAACATCTGCAACGTCTGTCATTACCTTTGACGGCAATATTCAACATTTGCTGGAGAAACAAAAGAATTCCCACTGATTGGAAACATGCCACGATCACTTTACTTCCCAAAAAAGAGGGAATGTGATGCAGCCTGGTGATTGGAGACCTATTTCCTTGTTGACGTCTTTGTACAAGATCTACATGAAGTTAGTGCAAAGGAGGCTTTTACCATGGATTGTTTCGACCGGAAGGCTGTCATCAAAACAGAAGGGGTCTGTCCCAAGAAACGGCCTTCAAGAACACGTATTCTGCTTGAAAGCCGCAATTGAGAACTTCAAGCATGTATCAAGTCAGTTCTACACTACTTTCGTTGACATCAAGGACGCCTATGGGAGCATTGATCACAGAGTGATGTTGGATGCGATGCAGAGCGCCGGCTACCCCCAGCACATCATCGACGTGACGGCGGATATCTACACCAACTCTACATTCCAGGTGCAGACGGGAGACACGTCCACGCCCAGGATTACCAGGCATCGTGGCATTGTGCAAGGCTGCCCATGGTCAGCTGTTGTCTTCATTCAGGCGTTGGACCCGTGGATTCGGTGGATGGAGCAGCCGTTTCACACCAGCTTCAATGCCTTCTCCATGTCAGGCATACATGGATGATGTATGTGCCAGTGCTCGCTGTGAGGAGAGCTTACAAGAAATGATAAATAAGACGGAAACCTTCCTGCATTACACCGGAATGGAAGTGAAACACAGAAAGTGTGCCACCGTTCATGCACAACGCACAGGAAAAAACTGGGCTTCTACAGA
>JADBJO010005271.1:72500-77500 GCA_016801955.1 Conus betulinus
CCATCAGAGTTAAAGGAAGAAATGGTAACAATGGGCATCATGCGAAATGAGAACCTAGACCAAAGGAGTGAGAAATAATCAGTTATGGGGTCAAGACCTTAGAAAAGCAAACAGAAATGAGCTCAGGCTCACACTGGGACAACTAAAGATACCCAATAATACCCCCTTCTCTTCCTCCATCATTTTCAAATGCGTCTTTTGCTTTCAATAAGGTGATGGACAAATACATTTCATGATTTTAACATACAGTTGGTGTTGCTGTATACATTCACATTACATTTAACTGGAACCTCAATTGTTTTACTTTTCACTATCTTCATTATCCTCTCTCACCATTCACTCCCAGACTCACCACTTCATCCCTCCCCATCCCTTTCTGTTAACTATGCTTGAGTTTGTGCGTGAAAACTTACGTGTGTGCGCGTATGCATATGTGCGGGGTTGCGTACGTGCCTGCGATTCTGTGTGTGTCACACACACACACACACATACACACATACACGCGCGCGCGCGCGCGCATTTCCGCCAGCCCCCCCCCCCCCCCCCCCCCCCCCCCCCCCCCCCCCCCCCCCCCCCCCCCCCCCCCCCCCCCCCCCCCCCAAAAAAAAAAAAAAAAAAAAAAAACCAAACCACCTTGACCATTCTGCAACCAGTGACATAACTGCACCGTATGATTCAATTTCTAAGTACGTAAGATCCATTTCGCATCACATATTTCTGTAACGTCCAAACATATAGGCCCTAAACGAGATAACGCACACGCTGGCCAATTGCTCAGGAAAGATGAGAGAGAGAGAGAGGAACTCGACGATGGGGTATATCCATCCGCAGGTCTCTCAGTTTCCTTCCTTCGTCATCAATTTACCGAGAGAGACACACTGAGGCACCATGCTGGCCGTCCTGCTCGGCTTGGTTCTGTCAGGAGTGCTCTGCAGCCTTGGTGCTGACATTCCGCGCAGATGCTGTTTCGACAAAGAGTATTCCGTGACGGTGACGGAGGTCGGGGAGGTTTTGAGTGACGACCCCAGCAATGCCTACTTCATCGACGTGAGTGTCACCAGTCATATTCTTTGAACTGTTTACGTATACAGCGCGCGCACACACACACACACACACACACACACACACACACACACACACACACACACACACACACACATACACACACTCACGCACGCACGCACGCACACACACATACACACTTACTCACTCGTGCACACACACACACACACACACACACACACACACACACACACACACACACACACACACACACACACACTACACACACACTAACAAACGCTAGCACACACTAACACACGCCCACACGGACGCATGCACGTAAAACACACACACACACACACACACACACACACACACACACACACACACACACACACACACACACATATATTCACACCATCGACTGGAAATAAAATCCAGGCCCATAGTGCTCCCTAATGTGTGCACATCTTCTTTAATGTCTTACATTTGAACACTTACGAAATTGCTCACACTGGCCAGTGTCGCGCAGTGGTTAGCGTTGCGGGTGTGCGGACTGAGGGAACATGGGTTCGAGTCTAACCAGCGACATTCACGTTTGAAATTTTCCGCTTCGGCTTGCTTCTACCCAGAGCTGATCATTCTATTGACTCAAGATGGGAAGACTGGAATCATACAGTCCTGTTGAACTCCCTTGGTTGTTGTATCTTTGAAATGTTTGCTCAAATATCCTGATCAATACTGCAAAATTTTTGGTATTTCTCCATTGAAACCGGCATGAATGATGGAAAGGGGGTAAAGAGTACAGCCTTGCCCTCATAGTCTCAAACCTGAGCGGGACTGCATATCACCCTCTTCATCATCCTCAGCAGACCCTCACGGGTCTGCATAATGGGGGGGGGGGGGGGGGGGGGGGGGGGGGGGGGGGGGGGGGTGGCAGGGTGGGGGGGGGGGAATCTGCAATGCTGCGGCCCTTCATGCTTTGTTCACGTGGTAAGCTGAAATTTTTGCTTGTTTGTTTGTTTTTGTTAGTTTGTTTGCTTGTCTTTATGTTTTGCTTTTATTTTGTCCACGTTCATACCTGTTGTACGTTCGCGTCGAAATTATCAGGACCAGCAAATTCATGGGGGGACTGTTGTTGGATGAACGTGGTGGCGTTCTCTAGAGGGGAACGCTCACTCATTTGCCTCTCTGCTCCGCGTCTAATCAATAATCCTGGTCAATAAGGCGTCTAGTCGGTGGTGGCTTGCGTATGTCAGATCACAACATGTTCAACTGAACATCAAGCAAAATGAACCAGAAGCAGTGCAGTGTCTCCTCTTGCCGGTAGCCCTGTGGCGATTTGATACTGACTGCCCTCTGTAGGCCGCGAGTGCTGAGGGGAGTGACAGGGCATGTGCCTCTTGTCGGGCATGGAATATTCACGACATTCCACACCCGGTGCTCCTCCACCTACACCCTCCCATTACCAACCCCTTGCCGCTGAACATGATGAGATTTAACAGTTCAAAGCCAGAAAGCCACTCGGGAGAGCGCAAGCCTCTGTCACTGTTGACCAGGCCGTGGGTCCACACTACAACGTGCTCGACACCATTCCATTTTTCAGTTGACTGTCATTGAAATCGACTCTGAAGTTTTCTGATTGTCGTTGAAATTGATTCTGAAGTTTTTTGATTATCGTTGAAATAGATTCTGCAGTTTTTTGATTGCCATTGAAATTGATTCTGAAGTTTTTTGATTGTCGTTGAAATTGATTCTGAAGTGTTTTGCTTGTCGTGTGTGTGTGTGTGTGTGTGTGTGTGTGTGTGTGTGTGTGTGTGTGTGTGTGTGTGTGTGTGTGTGTGTGTGTGTGTGTGTGTGAGTGTGTGTGTGTCCTTTTACCGTTGTTGGAATCGACTCTCAGTTCTGGCGTTATCTTGCCGAGGAATCCTGGATCCGGGTATCCTTCAAGATCCGCACCATGGATCTGCGCCGGAATCATAATGCAATTATCTTTAGGCCATAGTCTATCTTTTCAGCGAGATTTGTTAAGTTGATTCGTTATTTTTTTTATTATTTTTTTTTTTTTTTGCATAAATTTGGTGACAGACAGTTAAAGAAACTGTTCAGCAAATGTGGATGAACACAGCTTTCATGGTGGTTGTGATGGAGGGTTGCACGCAGCGTCACACGCTGTTGGTGTGTTTTACTTGCAGGGTGTGTGTCATACTGGGGTGTAGACTACTACCGAAACAGAGAGAAGTGGTTCACCATATTCAAAATGCCCGACGGCTCTAACGGAACGAGATACGAACTGAAGGACTACGGCGCGGTAACTCTCTCTCTCTCTCTCTCTCTCTCTCTCTCTCTCTCTCTCTCTCTCTCTCTCTCTCTCTCACTCACACACACACACACACACACACACACACACACACACACACACACACACACACACTGTAAATACTCTTTCCATTTCGTGTCATTTCACATATAACTGAAAAAGGATGACGAAGAAATCGCGGGAAGGTGGTGGAAGGTGACTTATCATATGTACATGGTAGACCAGTTCCACAATTGGACGTGTTACTTGGTATACCAAATTTAACGAAAAGTAAATCTGCGGTTCCAGATGGCCTCATGGCGGAAATTTTTTCTGGGGAGGTCACGGTTCACATTTTGAACGAACCTCTATAGTCATTTGTTCGTTGCAGGTATTTATTCTTGAATCTGGAAGAAGTTCACCTTTGTACCATTATTTAAAGAAAGTATATGTAAAAACGATGTTCGCTGATTACACAGAAAAGTATGTGAAATAAGAACTAAAACTCTATTAATCTGTCATGAGTGAGAGTTCACTAGAATGCATAACAGCGAATGATACGACAAGCGAACATCGAACTGGACTCAAGAAAGACTATTCTACTATGGATGATTTATTCATGCTATTGGCAGCAGCGCAAAAACAACTTGTGATTAATCGTAAACTGCATGTCGTATTTGTTGATTTCGACAAAGGCATATGATTTAGTGCCAAGAGAGTTTTTATAACACATTTATTGATTTAAAAACGGGATTGGAAGTAAGCCGTATTGTTATATGAAATATGCATAGTGGTGTTAGAGCAAAAATAACTGGTGCTGAACTAATCAATTTTGTAAGTTGTACTTGTATGTTAAACATGGGAAGCTCAGTTTTGTTTTCCCTACCTAATCGTTGAACTTGCTCTAGAAATTATTGAAAAGTCTCGCCATGGTGTATCATTTGGTTTTCATAAGAATTATTCATGCTGCCTTTCACTGATTGCATCCTTTATTGTCAATATTGACAGTTTGGTTTACAGAGACAACTAAATAATTTATGCATGACTGCAACAAGATTGTAATTAAAAGGTGTTTTTTTTTGTTTTTGGGGGGTTTTTTTTGGTTTTTTTTGATGTCCCAACTTCTGCGCGCCACCTCAGAGGCAGTGCACCCACACCGCTCAGCAATCCACAGGGAGCAGTCAATGTCAAGTCGTCAAGGGCAACCCACCGGAGGAGACACTGCACTGCTGCCGAGTCACTTCGGTGGTGTTCAGTGGCGCCTGTTCTGATCTAACATACGCAGGACGCCACCTACTAAGCCCCCTACTGACGACAATAATTGCTTAGTCGCGGAGCCGACGTGAGTGAGCTCTCCCTCCGGAGGGCGCCACCACGTCCGTCCAACGACAGCCCCCATGGACTCGCCGATACCGGTGACCCCGACGGAACCAAACCAAGGCCACAGACGTGGAGAAGACATCGAAACTGAGGTCACCATGAGAGCAGGGCATGAAGGGCCACAGAATTTGAGACTTTTTTTTTTAATGCTGATCGATGAGAATGAGGATGATGAAGATGATGCTACGGATTTCCATTTCGGTCTGAGACTACATGACAGGGCTGTACTACTACGCTTCCTTTCATAATATATCCCGGCGTCAACCAGGCCCGAGAGATACAGGCACCTGCAGTGTTGGTCAGGAAATTTGAGCAACAC
>JADBJO010005271.1:82500-85000 GCA_016801955.1 Conus betulinus
GAGTCACCTCAGTGGTGCTCAGTGGCGCCTGTTCTGATCTAACATACGCAGGACACCACCCACCAAGCCCCCCACTGACGACAACAATTGCCCAGTCGCGGAGCCGGCGTGAGTGAGCTCTCCCTCCGAAACTGAGGTCACCATGAGAGCAGGGCATGAAGGGCCACAGAATTTGAGACTTTTTTTTTTTTATGCTGATCGATGAGAATGAGGATGATTATGATGATGCTACGGATTTCCATTTCGGTCTGAGACTACATGACAGGGCTGTACTCTACGCTTCCTTTCATAATATATCCCGGCGTCAACCAGGCCCGAGAGATACAGATACCTGCAGTGTTGTCAGGAAATTTGAGCAACACTCTCAGAAACGCATCCATTAAGTGGATGAAACTCGACTGTGTGGGTCCCAGCCTTCCCAACTGAGTCCGCAGCAAACTCAACTCTGGGTAGGAGCCGGTCGGGGGCAAAAAAACCCACAGACTTCTGATGGGATTCGAACCCACGACCTCCCAGCCGGGAGTCCGCGACGCTAACCACTTCGCCACGGCGGCTGGTTGCAGCTATCAGTCTTTGTAGATTTTTCTTTTATCCCCAGTTACTTGTCTCTATTGGCCGTGACTTAATTTCACACATTCCGCTTTTAAAACAATTCTTAACCTTTCGTTTTATTTGAGATTCTTACTTTGCCCTTCACTCAATGCTCCTGTTCTTTTTGGAGACAATTGTCATACACTCGCATGCATATATATATATATATATATATATATATATATATATATATATATATATATATATATATATATATATATATCCGTTATGAGAAAGTGTTCCCTTTTCACCTTCTCACCAACCACAATCGATCCTCCAAACCTGATGAGCTCATAAGAGACTGAAGCAGCTGACATTTGCTGGACCTGCTAAGCTACTATTTGTGGGAGCAACAAAACTCACAGTGAGCATACTGGGCATTTCTTCTTTTGCCACCCCTCTCTTAAATCCGAGTTGTTGTTTTTTTATTTCAAACTACATACTGACTGGGAAAGATTCTCATGTTTACTTCACCGTCTGTGCGAAAACAGATGCACAAGGCTCAAGATTTTACCTGCTGTCTGTCTGTCTGTCTGTCTCTCTCCCTCTCTCTCTCTCTCTCTCTCTCTCTCTCTCTCTATATATATATATATATATATATATATATATATATATATATATAAATGATGATCTCTGGTTGTCCTGAGCTCCACACCTTGTAAAATACACTGAAGTGAAAGCCGCAGATATATGTATATACATACAAACATATATATATATATATATATATATGTGTGTGTGTGTGTGTGTGTGTGTGTGTGTGTGTGTGTGTGTGTGTGTGTGTGTGTGTGTGTGTGTGAAAGTACATAGGCGACAATAACACATGCGCAAACATTCAGCAAATCCATATCTACTATCGTCTCACCTCTACAATACACAACTACTGTCCGCTTCTCCTGTGCCCCCCCCCCCCCCCCCCCAAACACACACCAAAAACAAAAAAAAAAAATCAATGTTTCGAAGTCTTGTAGTAACATTTTGGATCCAGTTTCTTGAAAATTGCGCCAGTGCATGTAAACTACGGGGAAAGAAATTTTAGAAAAAAAGGGAGAGAAACAATGACGAAAAGGACGTGAGGGGACACCAATGATCTGTAAGTATTTTCGGATGTTGTGCATTCATTCTTTCTTCAATTCATCACCTTATTCCCACTGTTTTCTTTATAACTTTCTTCCTTGTGCTTCTGAAGGGAACGGTTTATTGATTTTTTACACAGCTAATCGTTAATTCTTGTTTTATTAACAATGTCTTACCATGGGTGATCGCTTCATTGATGGATAGGGTGTTCATGCGTATGCCTGTAATAAACCATCCTGTGATCACGAGCACTTGCCATCTGGCTAGCTAGCTTCTATTTCTTTGTCACTGTATCTCTCTGTCTGTCTCTCTGCCTACCCGTCTGTGTATCTGTACACACATCTACATACGTTCCCTGTATACTTTTACAGATTTTCTTCTTTCTTCTTTCTCTCGTCCCCATGTTTTCTTTCTTTTTGGTTTTCTTTTTTCCATTCACATGTGTTTTTCCTTTGACATTTTCTTTCCTTTTTTCATCATTCTTTTTTTTATTCGCTATTCGTTCTCTCGCTCTTTCTTCCTTACTTTTTTCATATATCCTCTCTTGCTACCCTCCCTCTCTCCATCTTTTTAATTCATCCATGGTGAGCTTCTTTCATTCATGTTGATGTCTTTTGTTCCAGACTCGGTGATGTGCTGGTGACTCTGACAAGAGTGGGTATCTTCTTGAGCGTGGTTTTTACGAATCTACTTTTGTCCAGTTTCAGACACATAATTTGCTTAGCTCTGGTTTGGTTGTTAGGGATAAAATCAGTTTCTTATGGATATATTCGCTCGGTGATTTGATTTCTTGAGGAAAGTCGAAATTGTTGACTAAATATTGTGGGTATGG
>JADBJO010005271.1:92500-95000 GCA_016801955.1 Conus betulinus
TAGCCACACCACCGCTGAAGAAGACGGACGGAGGTCTGTCGAAAGCTCCAAGTAAGTGCTATTCCTAGCTGAGTGACCTGTTTAAACCCGGTAGTCATTAAACAGTATTCTTAACATGCTTTCTAAAGGTTAGCATTCTGTCAAAGCCTACACCCAAATAGCGTAGATTATTAGTTGATTCAATTGGTATTCCATTGAGGGAAACTGGTGAGGGTACTTGTCCTGATGTCTATTTGTTGCAGACTAATGTCTGGGCTTTTGTAGGGTTGATGGACGATCCAGTTTCTTGTCACCACTGAGCGATGTTGTTCAACTGTTGCTGAACTGCTTTCGTTCTTTCTTGAGCATTCTTTGATGTTTTGTAGATTAGGGCATCATCTGCTAATGTCAACACTCGTGCAATTCCGTTTCTGTTGATGTCTGCAGGCCTTTAGTGTAAACATTGTACAAAACAGGGGAAAGAGGAGAACCTTGAGGTAATCGCATAAAAAGTTTATGAGGCTCAGATGTCCAGTCTCCAAATATTAGGATGGTGGTTCGCTCCTGAAGTGCCGCTGCTATCCATCGTGTAAGTGTCTTGCTGACTCCATAGTCAAGGAGTATTTCATTAGAAGCGAGAACTGGACTTCGTTGTGTGCGTCTTCCAGATCTATTGCAACAGTTAGTGTTTCTTCCTTTCTTTGGAATCCTTCATATACTTCATAGGCAAAAGCGGCCGCATTCCCCCATCTACTTTTACCAGTTCTGTAGTCTCCTTGATTTGATGCGAGGATTTGTCGATTTTCAAGATCTCTTGCGAGTTTTTTTTTGTTTTTTTTTTGCTATGATTCGTTCCATGAACATTCCTGCTATATTTTGCATAGTGAGTGTCGGTAGCCATTTAGTTGATGATGATATTTTCCTGGTTTTGGTATAAAGCTTTCAGGTAGCTGTGTGTCCAGTCATTTGGTACATAGTCTGCATCAAAACTCTCCTGGTACAGACTGAAGAGTTGGGCTCTCTTCTCTTCTGAGAGCTGTTTGATATCTGCATACTGTACTTGTCTGGACCTGGAGCCCTATCCGTAGTGCATCTAGCCATTGCGTCATCCAGTTCAGATGCTGTGATTTCATTATCAATGCCAGTCCGAACTAGGTTTTGGTTTAACTTGGTCAAATATTTATTCTTTTCCTCCAAATTTCTTTGATCACTCTGTTCTACAAAACGTTTAAGGAGAGCTGACCTTTTTACCAAATTTGTCTTGAGTTTTGTGATCCCATCAGCGTCTAAGATATCTGGGGTTGCGTTTGTTTTGTGTTTTCCTTCCATGCGACTATAAAAGTGTAGGAACTGAGTCAGTGTTGTGACATAATTAAGTGACAGACAAAAATTGTTGCCACTTCTATTCTTTTGCATCTTCAGCTACTCTTTCGAATTGTTCAGTTTTCTGATTCATGTCTGTTTTAATGTCTAGATCAGGGCAAGGTTTTCTTCTCTCTCTCTGCTTAAGTCTTACAGCTTTGTGTTTCTCTTTCCAAGCTGTTTCCGTGTCTTCATTCCACCAAAGGGATTGAACGACTTGTTTGGTTGTAGCATTGCTTCTTTCGCATCTTCTACTCCTTAACGTTCTATGATATCTGCTTCATTGCTGTTGTATTGAAAAGGGTCATTTTGTTTCGTTTGTGTAATTCTTTTTATACTTTCTGTTAACGGAACACAACAGGGAAATGGTCACTTTCATGATGAAGAAGTGCTTCCGCACTCATACCTGCTGTGAAGTTTGTCCAATGAGTGCAAAGTCGATGACACTGTCAGTGTCACCCTGCCTCCCTGTACGTGTTGGGGATGATGATGTCAGTGCATTAAGAAGTATTTCATCCTGCATCACTTCCAGTGCAATTCCCTGGGGAATGGTACCATGTTGATCCCACAATTTTGAGCTTGCATTAAGATCTCTACATAGTATAACAGAGTCTCCCAAATCATGTTCTATTTCCTCCAGAGAGGCCCAATCCAATCCATTTTTTGCGTGTGGGTGCCTGGATGTATGTATGCATTGATGAGTACAAGGCGTTTCTGATCACCATCCAGTCTATCCAGCCTCACGCACCATTAATTCACGTGTGCTGCTACACCATTTTACCAAGTCTGTCCTGGACAGTTTGTTTTTCAATGTGTGTGGGGTTTTTTTTTATCATAGCTAGTTCCCGTCCATCATGATTTAAAATATTGTGAAGTCATCCAATTGTAATGGTCTGCGGGCGGCACTTCTAGTTTCAAGCAGACACAGAACATTAAAGTCACATGCTAGTTTTTCAAATGTTGAGATCCTCTTTCTGGCACTGCAGCAGTTCCAAGTACAAATCCTGAAATATTTCTTGGATGGTCTTTCAGCTTTTGTTATATTCCTACCGACCTTTCTTCTTTTCCACCATTTCTGCTACGCCAGCTACTGTTTTGAGGGGATCCAGTTTTAAGTCCCAAAGCCTGCTTCCGAAGATTCCCAAGGTGCAAGCGAGAC
>JADBJO010005271.1:97500-105000 GCA_016801955.1 Conus betulinus
CTCTTCCCGGGCATGGAGTATTCACGGCATTCCACATCCGGTGCTCCTCCCCCTACACACATTCCACACCCGGTGCTCCTCCCCCTATACACATTCCACACCCGTGCTCCTCCCCCTACACACATTCCACACCCAGTGCTCCTCCCCCTACACACATTCCACACCCGATGCCCCTCCCCCTACACACATTCCACACCCGGTGCTCCTCCCCCTACACACATTCCACACCCGGTGCTCCTCCCCCATTACCAAACCCCTCGCCGTTGAAAATAAGGAGATTTAACACTTCATAGCCAGAACGCCACTCGGGAGAGCGCAACCCTCTGTCACTGTTGACCGGACCGTAGGTCCACACTACAAGGTGCTCGACACTACTCCATTTTTCAGTTGTCATTGAAATCAACTCTGATTTTTTTTTTATTGTGGTTGAAATCAACTCTGAACTTTTTTTTCACTGTTGTTGAATTGACTCTCAGTGTTGGCGTTATGTTGCCGCGGAATCCTGGATCCGAGTTTCTTTCAAGATCCGCACCATGGATCTGCGCTAGAATGATAATGGAATTATCTTTAGGCCAGTCCGTCTTTTCAGCGAGATTTGTTAATGTTGATTTGCTATGTGCTTTTTTTTTCTTTTTTTTTTTGCATAAATTTGTTGACAGATGGAGAAACCGTTCAGCAGATGTGGATGAAAACACAGCTTTCATGGTGGTTGTGATGGAGGGGTTGCACGCAGCGTCAACCCTGCACAGAGTACGCGCGCATATGCCATTGGTGTGTTTTGCTTACAGGGTGTGTCATACTGGGGTGTCGACTACTACCGAAACAGAGAGAAGTGGTACACCAAGTTCAAAATGCCCGACGGCTCTAACGCAACGAGATACGAACTGAAGGACTACGGCGCGGTAACTCTCTCTCTCTCTCTCTCTCTCTCTCTCTCTCTCTCTCTCAGAGGCTTTGGATGTCACAGAGTTTAGCGGTCGCTTTCTGAGTTCTCCGCTTTTTGCGCAGTTTCCTGGTATAGACACAAAGTTACGTTTTAAACTTGTACCCGTACGTGTCTGAAGGAATATGCTGTCAGACCTACCATTCAGATTGTTGGTGACCACTTTGTCCTAGTCTTTATCACTATGGTAAAAAGACCACGGTTGTGTGGAGACCCGTTACTTGACGGTTGAAAACACGCGCAGATGGTTGCTGTAGGAATGTTTCTCACTCTACTTGCATGCGGCGACGTAATCCACCGGTGCGGTGACATGAATCTTAACAGGGGACCTGGCTGGTCTGACAACCTGAGGCCGATCCATACCGGCGGCATACAAGCTCTCCTCATGCGCAGACGGCAGAGCCAATTGCACATCTGATGTAATATCTGAATACTCATTGGACCCTGCAGTGAGGAGCATAGAAACTTGTAAGTTTGATCCCATGAGTTAACAATTCAAAGAAAACAAAGAACCGCGCCGTCAAATTTCAGGGTGAAATTTCTTATCAAAACCGGGAAATGCGACATCAGAATTGGTAAAGAAATATTACGACGTGAAAATATGAGTGTGAGGGTGGATTCTCTTAGAATAACAGTGGACGGTTGAACGAAAAAGCAAATCCAAACGAAATGACATCCTTCGTGGAATGCCCCGTTAGGTCAAAGAATCATGGCAGGACTGTGAAAACGTGGTGGAGGACATGATGACAGCTATGTTAGAATTAATTAAACAATAAAGCTGACCACTTTGACTGTTGACACCTATTGATCTCCCTTGTTTCCTTAAATGGATCTTCGAGCGTAGTCTCAAAGATTATCCTTTACATTTATACTGCTTACTTAACGATCGTAGTAGTTTTTTCAGCAACTTATTTCCTTACCACACTTTCCTTTGTTTTTCCTTTCTCTACCCTTCGCTGGCTGCTGTGGGGGTGCTGTTGGATTCCATTTTTGCACCCTTGGTACTAAGAATACCACAGACTCGTAGACTGTGGTATATTTCTATTTGATGGCAAGGGTGCACGGACATAATCCGCCGTGCCTCTCTGATGAGTCCTATTCATCAGACGAAAACCATTGGAGCAGGCGTCATGAATGGTTCTGTTTTCAAGATGAGTTACGGTAATCCACTTATACTACTAGTGAAGTAGTTTATATGTATGATATGTACTCCCCAGATTTTTCATTCTGTTTTTTCCTCACTCTCCGTTTTGTCAAATCTTTGCAAAGTCATTAATATAATGATAGAGGAATCGTTAGCCCGCACTTGTTCCCCCCTCCCCCTTCGCCCACGACTAAATTGCTCTTTAATTTAGAATTCCCCGACAGTTTTCAGTGTGGTGAACGTTCAACAGTAGTTCGTAGTGTTGTTGACGGATGTGACAGGAGATGTTGAGGAAGATGGAGGGGAAGATGTTGGTAGAATGAGTGACAGTGTGTTGGACGATGATGGGGATGGTGAGTAGGAGAGAGAAATATGTCTGTGACAGTGTGATAAATGGTGTGACCAGGGATTAGGAGGGGAAGAAATGTGGAATGGAGGCTGAGGGGAATGGTAATATGGATGTTAAGGAGGTTTGCGGGGGGGGAGATTTTCATAGAAATGTGAATGACAGTATGGAGGACAGTGATGATGATGGTGAAAAAAGAAAAGATGGAGTGGAAAATATTAGAAGGAATGTTAGGAACGGTGTAGGAGAGAGAAGTCACCTGAGGATAGAGGCGATATGTTTGAATGTAGAGGGAGACAGGGATGGTAAAGGGAGACAACAGGGTCGGAAAATGATCTTTTCTTCCATTCAGAGTGGAAGTTTATATACAAAACTAGGAAACTCCTCATGTGTGATTTGTTTCCGAAATTGTATGATACATATTTACGTAACTTTCTCTCTTCATTTCAGTTTGTCTGCCCGGTTTGACAGCTTTGCTGAAAAATTCCAATCGCATTGGTTTAAAATGACAAGTTGTTTACCAAGCTTTTGGTTAAATAAACTCGTTATGTCAGGGAAAATTGTCAAGGGGGATAATTTGTCTCATTCATTATTCTTGGATACCGTTCCAGCTTGACAAAGACTAATTTGTAATTATTTGTATTTGTGTATTGCTTGTACATGCCTCAGTGCCTCATGAACCTGCACCTTATCACGAAATGTTTGACAACAGAATTGAAAGGTTACAAGAGTATGTCGTGAATACATTGTTATTCTTTAATAATGTTGATTTTGGTTTTTACTACGCGGTGATATAAGGAGAATTGAGTATTGTCCCCTGAAATGGTTGATGAGAATGAAGCACATGCTATCCACAAAAAGTGTATAACCTATAACTTTGTTATCTTGACAAGACCATGATCTCTTATGGAAAAAAACATGCTGTCAAACAGACAAACACATATGCACAGCATCAGTACTGTAATTCGTAATTGAGCATGGGATCAAGGGAAAAAAAGTATCGATGGTTAGGTTTTAGCATCTGCAGATTTTGTAGAATCAGTTTGCAAACAAACAAAAAACAAGAATAACAACAACACACAACAACAAAGCAAAAGAAACAAAACAAAACAAATAAACAAACAAAAACCGCTTGATGTAACTGAAAAAAAAAGAGTCTGATCATTTGCCATTTGTATCGTGTAACAGAAAACAGGGTAATTTGAGACAAAGCAGAAACAAGAAAAGTGCAAAGAAAAATGATTTTGACATGAAATAATGTTAGAATGAAGAATATTATCACTATTTTTCTTTCTATGACTTTCATTCAAGCACAAAAAAAACTAACTGCACCAGAAGGTTTAATTAATATAAGCGTCAAGAAAGCACTTAGGAAATTCAGCGAGATCGTTAAGGGACAGGCCATTAATGTGAAGAGAAAATATAATGATTACACAATAGTTGAACAGAGATCAAACATAGTTTGACAAAGAATGTATTTGGGATAGAATGCGCAAGCTGATAACACACACGCGCGCGCGCACACACACACACACACACACACACACACACACACACACACACACACACACACACACACAGAGTAAATAAACTCTCTTTCCGTTGATGAATGGTTGTATCATTTCACAAATAATTATCGAAAAGGGATGACGAAGAAATCACTGTCGAAGGTGGTGGAAGGTGACGTATTATAATGTTCATAATAGGCCAGTTCCAGAATAGAACGTTTTACTTGCTACACACAAATGAACGGAAGGTAAATATGCGGGTCTGTTTGGCTTCATGGCGGAATGTTTCTGGGAGGGTCACGGTTAACTTTTGAACGAACCTATATAACCATTTGTTCGTCGCTGGCATTTATTCTTAAATCTGGAAAAATTCACCATTCTGCCATTTTTAAGAAAGGAGATGTAAAAACAATGTCGAAAATTACACAGAAAATTCTGTGTGTAGAATACGCAGTGAAGTCTATTATTGTATTATTAGTGAGAGCTTATAAGAATGCTGACAACGAACAATATGACAAGCGAACATCGAACTGGATTCAAGAAAGACTATTCTAATATTGATGACTTATATATGCTATTGTCAGCAGAGCAAAAAAAACTTGTAAATAATCGGAAATTGCATGTCGTGTTTGTTGATTTCGAAAACGCATATGATCCAATACCAAGAAAGTTGTCATATAAACCTTTGTTGTTTTTAAAAACGGGATTAAAAGTAAGTTGTATTATTATCTAAAATATGTATAGTGATGTGAGAGCAAACAAAACTGGTGCTGAACTAATACATTTTGTGTGTTAAACGTGGGATATATGTGCAGCCCAGCTTTTTATTCCTTACCTAAGTATTGAACTTGCTTTAAAAACTATTGAAAAGTGTCGCTATGGTGTATCATTTGATTTTAATTAGAATTATTCTTGCTGCTTTTTGCTAATCATTATATTCTTTACTGTCCATATCGATAGTTGGTTTACAGAGACAACTAAATAATTTACACATGACTGCAACAAGACTGTGATTGAAAGTTAACATGACAAAAACTAACAGTATTGTTTGCCGTAAGGGTAACTTCCTCGCCAGAAATGAGATGTGGTTTCATGTTACTACCATAAATGTATGTAAATATAGGGGCACATATTTTCCCACCAGATTCCGCATCGCTTTTACACGCCTTTGATTTAACCAACACACAGCAAAAGCAGGGTTTTTTCGTTATCATTTACACAATATTCAAAGTAGACTGAAGATCGTTCAGCATATTCATCAAACTAGTGGATTTGCAAGTACAACCCCTTAGCATAAGACGGTGCTAAAATTTTGGCACTGGCGAAAGGTTTAAATATTGAAAAAGTTCATTTGTTTAACATGAAGCTTGATTTTCATGCTGATGTTCGAATGCCAAATGATTTTTTTGCGTATAGTGTGTTCAGCAGGTTTCCAGTCTGTATGCATTCTTTCATAGGGTATTAGATATTGGCTAAAGCTAACAAATGGATGAAAATCAATTGCCACTGAAAGCATACAGGACCGTATGCATTTCGATTATTGCCTGTGTCATGGTTGAATTGTTTGCAGAGACGCGTGTACACCTCTCTGAACCACAACTGTACCTACAGAGACATGCTGCCATATGAGGTGAACCCGCCCTCCCTGCATACCAGGTTGGTGTGCTTTTCCCTCATCTATGTATCTTGCAGTCTGTATGTGTACCTGTCTGTCTTTCAGTCTGTGTCTGTCAGTCTGACTGTCTTTGTATCTGCCTGTGCGTGTGTCTGTCTGTATATTTCTCTCTCTCTCTCTCTCTCTCTCTCTCTCTCTCTCTCTCTCTCTCTCTCTCTCTCTCTCTCTCCCTCTCTCCCCTCTCTCTCTCTCACATACACACAGACAAACAGACATACACACACACATACACACAGCACGCACGCGAGCACGCACGCGCGCGCGCGCGCACACACACACACACACACACACACACACACACACACACACACACACACACACACACACTCACACACACACACACACACACACACACACACACACACACACCAAAAAAATAACCCAACTAGTGACAGAACAAAAACACACGCACAACAAAACAAAACCCCAACCCAACAGGTTACCACTAAAGACCACTCAACAAAACACAACACAACACACATAGAAGACAAAGCAGCACACACAACAGAACACGACACACTAGGAGACGCAGCACAAGACAGCATAGCAGAAAAAAAAAAAAATCAATGCACTAGGAAAAAGGAATGGCAGCACCAATCCTTTACCACCCCTGAACCTTGTTCAGACCACAGTGTTCGGTACCATGACATGCAGTGTCATCTTTCTGCCTGTCGCAGACAACGCTACGTACCTGGGTCCCTCAGTGATCGGCTACGGGCATCAGAGTATGAACCTTCACACCTGGGCCTTCAATTACCAGGTGGATGCCAACAAGGTCAGCCAGCTGATTTTGTCTGTCACCCAAGACCACTGCGTGCCTATCTCTGAGTCCATCATTGGCGTTTATGAAGGCGGTACGTAACTGACGTCAAGTTATTTGAAGCTGCCATATCTCTTCACACACGCACGCACGCACGCACGCACACGCACGCACGCACACACACACACACACACACACACACACACACACACACACACACACACACTTTAGGACTCATTGAAGTCTTTCTTGACAGAACTTCTGCGTCCCTACTGTTGATACGTTTTTTCACGTTTTTGTGTTTGCTTCAAGAAAAAAGAGAAACACTACTGTGTGAACTGTTGTGATGCTCTACGTCTTTTTTTTAAAATCCATCAAACTTGTCCTTATTTATTCTTCCTTTTTTGTTTAGGGTGAGGGTAAAGGGAGGGGTGGTACACATGGCATAAAATGGTCTGATTTTGACAAACTGTAAGTCTGCGTTTATTGCAATATTTACACTCGACATCATTTAAAACACATGTTACAGAATACTAAAAGTAACAGTTGTAACTGATGACAGCTCACAGAGAAAAGAATTATTTCTAAAAAGTATAGGTAAACTGGTAAGATCACATCATTTACCGATTCTTGGGTTTTACCTTTCATGATATCTTAAGGGGATGGCAGGAAAGTTCTCATCAACATATATAATGGGCCACGCTTTGTTCCGCTGTCGCCTGCTATTGTCGCGAAAAAAGTCTCAGGGTTACGCGCGCGCGCGCGCGCGCGCGCACACACACACACACACACACACACACACACACACACACACACACACACACACACACACACACACAGAGCATACATGTGTGCAGGAGTGCGTGCGTGTGTGCGCGTTTACGTGCATGCTTGTGTGCCTGCGTGCATGCGTATATGTGTGTGTGTGTGTGTGTGTGTGTGTGTGTGTGTGTGTGTGTGTGTGTGTGTGTGTGTGTAAGAGAGAGAGAGGGGGGGGGGGTAGGGGAAGCTGTTTATTACATAGAATCGCTTTGAATAGATGAGGGGTAAAGGGGAAAAATGTTTTTAAAGATACAATAATTTATGCTTTAATGTAAAAAAGGTAAAAATTAGAATTAAGGTAC
>JADBJO010005271.1:117500-140999 GCA_016801955.1 Conus betulinus
TTTTAATATCGAGTTTGCTTTTACTTGTGTTTGCACTTATTTCATACAATATTCATGCACACAGCAAAAAGAAAATACACAATGGCAAAAACGCACCTACATGCATAAACTGCCTCACCGGACTAGTTGTGGAGGAATTTAGGAGAGATCTAGTCATCTACAGAAGAGAATAGGCTTTTTTGAAGAGGTAAGTTTTGAGCTGAGATTTAAAAGAAGAAAGAGTAGGCTGATTACGAAGGTCTTCAGGGAGGGAGTTCCAAATAGAAGGTGCTCTAAAACTGAAGGCTCTTTCGCCAACAGATTTCAGAGAACGCTTAGGATTTTCAAAAGTTTTTTGTGAAAGAGAGCGAAGGGTACGAGAGCTTTGGTAGGTGCAGAGAGAAGAAGAGAGATAGTGAGGAAGAGATTCATTGAAGTGGCGGAAAGCAAGAACTGCCAGTTTAAATTGCCACCGATACTGTATGGGAAGCCAGTGCAGTTCGATCAGCATGGGAGTGATGTGCTCACACCTCCTCCTCTTCAAAACAAGTCGTGCAGCGCTATTTTGGACTCTCTGCAGCCGAGCAATCTGTTTCTGCCTCTCTCTCTCTCTCTCTCTCTCTCTCTCTCTCTCTCTCTCTCTCTCTCTCTCTCTCTCTCTCTCTCTCTCTCTCTCTCCCCATCATCAAGTCAAAGTCAAGTCAAGTAAACTTTATTATCTCAATTTGAGAAATTAATTTGTGGTCACACACATTCACAGCAAATAAACAATAATTTACCCACATTACCCATTTTCTCACATATGACATACATTCATATAGAGGCATTTGGATTTCAATTAAACATCTTCTCGGTTCATGAAATCAATGGACAGGGGAATAAAACTTTGTTAAAATCTGACACTTCTGGTCTGGTCACACGTAATCTTCTTCGCTTTACAAACAACACGGCACCTGTATAGCTCACTCAGACTTTTTTGTCTCTCACCCAACGATTTTTTTCCTCCCACGTTTCACCACTTTCTCAGCAGCACATTTCTGCTCTTCACAGTCAAACCCACCATACCAACACATAAATGAGAAAGTTAGAACAGATTCCAAGAAGCATGAATAAAATGTCCGAAGAATGTCAGTATTCACATGAAATGATCGCAGCTTGCGAAGACAATATAATCTGGTTTGACATTTTTTGTGGACATACTCAACATGGGATTTAAAATTCAGCTTATTATCTATAAAGTTCCTAAATATTTGTATGATTCAACACGTTCTACTTCAGCACCTTTGATAAAAAGTGGTGGTACAGCTTTTTGGATTCTTTCTAAAATCAATCAACATTTCTTTCGTTTTTGTTACATTCAGATCAAGATAGTTATGATCGCACCAGTCAACAAATCTTTGAACCTCCTTGAAGTAAACAGAATCAGAGTTGGAGAGATCCCCAAGTGCTGAGTCATCTGAATATTTAATGTACAAAGTTGAATCACTTCCTGAACAATCATTTGTGTACAGAGTAAAAAAGCACTGGTGATAAAACAGTACCCTGGGGTGCGCCAGTTGAAATGACTCTGGAAGACGAAACAACACTTTGATATCGAACAGACTGTGTCCTCTGTGTAAGAAAATCAATTATCCAAAGAATGAGCTTGTTACACACACATTTATGTTAATGAGTTTTCTTTGCCATCAGATGTGGTTGTATGGTGTTGAATGCTGATGAGAAATCAATAAAGAGAATGCGTACAAAGGAGGCAGGTTTTTCGAGGTGTGAAAAAGCATGATGGAGAAGTGTGAGTGTGGCATCATCTGTTGATCTGTTCTGTTGGTATGCGAACTGAAACGGGTCTTGGTACTGTGTAGTATCTTTTAAAACATAGCCGAGGACAATTCTTTCAAGACATTTCATTGCAACAGATGTGAGGGCAACTGGTCGGTAATCATTTAAAACAGCTTGGGTTGCGTTTTTTGGGAACAGGACATACAGTGGCATTTTTTTTCCATAAAACAGGAATTATACATTCTCTAAGTGACCAGGTAAACAAACGACTGTAAACATAGGAGAGCTGAGAAGCACACACCTTTCAACAATTTTCCACAGATATTATCAGGGCCCATTGCCTTTCTCACATTTAAACGTTTGAAAAAAAAACTGAACTTTAGCTATAGACGGATGGTAGAGTTTGGCATTTATTATGGCTTTTTTCGTGTGTGTGTGTGTGTGCATCCATGGATGTTGAGATAGCAGCACTGCTTAATTCATGTGTGTTGCGGATTTACTGTTTACGTTAATTGTTTTTTGCTTTGTATCCCCCAAGGCTGTATAGCTAATGACATTTAAAAATGTTCATTTCAGATAGGTTCAGTTCTCTCTCTCTCTCTCTCTCTCTCTCTCTCTCTCTCTCTCTCTCTCTCTCTCTCTCTCTCTCTCTCTCTCTCTCTCTCCCTCCCCCCCCCCCCCCCCCCCCCCCCCTCTCTCTCTCTCTCTCTCTCTCTCTCTCTCTCTTTCTCTCTGTCCCAGAAAATGCCACATTCATGGGTGCCTCCACGCTTGGCTATGGACATCAGAGTTTGGACGTTTACACCTGGGCGTTCTCCTACCAGATTGACGCCAACCGCACCACCCAGCTGATTCTCACCGTAACGCAGGACCACTGTGTGCCTGTCGTCGAGTCCCTCATTGGCTTCTACGAGAGCAGTAAGTGATACGTATCGGCTCTTTTCAACTGTAATCAACCCCAGTGGGAGTCAGAGAAGAACTACAGAAAAGTGGAAACTGCTAGAGTTGAGCTTACTGTCCTGTTACCATTGAACGTAGCAGTCGTGTTAGGGAAATGAAAATTTGGTGAAGGGGATAAGGGATGTCACACGTACGTATTGTTTTCACAGAATCATTTCTTCCCCTTTCTTTGTCTTCTCAGACAAGGACTGACATCATGACATTTACAATGTGTTGGGATAGATACGATGGAACTTAAAACTGAATAATTCATATTACTTACTGCCACTGACCGGATTGATGCTATGAGAGAACATGTGCAATCATCTCATGCACAGTTCCGATTTTTATTAAAGCCGTCAATGGTCTTAACAACTAAGTATACTTTCACCAAGAGTCATGAGTGACAGATTCATAACAATCTTGTCCTAGATTCAAAACTGTACGGCTGCAAAGTAAATTAATGAATTAATCACAGTGTAGTGTATGCCAGAACAAATCGATCCGTGAAGTGCGTACTGCAGTGGAAATGCCTGCACTACTCCTGTTATGCTTCCAATGTGCAGTTCCCCTGGAGGAGTCCATGTTCTTCGTAGACTATCATCCGGGCATCGAAAGACTGGATTATCTGGAACCATCTACGGAATGCGTGGCTGCACCAGTAAGTGTGTGTTCGTCTGCATTAGGAATCATGTTGAAACAGGCACACACACACACACACACACACACACACACACACACACACACACACACACACACTCTCTCTATCTCTCTCTCTCTCTCTCTCTCTCTCTCTCTCTCTCTCTCTCTCTCTCTCTCACACACACACACACACACACACACACACACACACACGTGTGCACGCGCGCACACACACACAGGCACACGTGCATACACATATACACACACACATAAACACACGCGCACGCGTTCACACACACACACACACACACACACACACACACACACACACACACACACACACACACACACTGTTTGGACAAGTCCAGAGTAATGTCTCCTTTTCTAAAACAACCCACTGTGTTATCCCTACTTCTTATTTACAAACGCATGCTGATGGGCGTACTGTCTTTCTCTTAATGGAGTTGTTCAAAAGACCCCGAATGCTCAGAATGGTGTACATATTCAAACGAGCCATTACGTCATTGTTTCTGGGGGGTTTTCTCCTGAAAACGGATTGATAATACTGTTGTATGTTTGTCTTTGATCAATCATATTTTGATTACAATTACAACGTGACGTGCCATTTTCGTCTTTCAATTTTTTTTTTCTTTTCCTTCATTCCTCCATGTCTCAGTTCTTCCTTTTTTATTTAATGTGTAATTGTTGTAGACTTTCTTGCTCCCTCTTTCATTCTTTCTTTTCTTTTGTTGTGTGTTTACACACTTCTTTCTTTCTTTTTCTCATTCTATTTTCCTGTAACTTTCTGTGTTTCACTTTTTTCTTTCATACTTTCTGTTTTTCTCGTTTCTTTCTTTCTGTATGTATGTATTTCTCTTTCTTTCTTTCTTTCTGTCTTTCTTTCCTACTTTCTTGCTTACAGTTTTCATGCCTTTTTTCCAGACCAAATGATTTCTTCATGGCTGTGACGAGTGTGAGCCCCTATGAACGATGTATCAACGAATTTGACTCTCGAAGATTACGGACACACTCTTGATTTCTATATTCTGGTCTGTTGGCTAAAATAAAATGTGTGCAGGTGTGGATTAAATATCTCCTTGTCGTCTCTTCCAGTGTTGATTCCCTATGGTCTTCTCTGTCTCATATGTCTGTTTTGGTCTCTTTTCGTGTTCCGAAATGCTCTATTACTAATTCTCTCTCTCTCTCTCTCTCTCTCTCTCTCTCTCTCTCTCTCTCTCTCTCTCTCTCTCTCTCTCCCCCTCTCTCTATCTCCCTATCTTTCTTTCTTCAGACCATATAATGCGCTTCTCTTTGCAGAACATTGAGCATTCTTCTTTCTTATCAATGCTACCGATTTTCCATTTCATTTACAGTGACAGATGCCAAGAGAACAAACACTCCCCAACTTTCATACTGCAATGTTTGAGTAAGTCTTGTGTTACAATAAAATAATCAAACATACTGCTACCACTTGGCGACACAAAGGTGAATTCTTCTTTTGAAATGTCCGCATATGTTCCGTTCATAATTTCAAGTTCAGACATGAAAAATAAATCCAATAGAGTTTTGCCCAATTTATTTATATATAAATCCATAGAATATTGCACTAAAGTATTTTCACATTTGCATTCATATTTTCTAGACTAATGTGTTAGATTCACACTAATCATCATTATCATCATCATCAACAACAACAACAACAACAACATCATCGTCAACGTCATCATCATCGTTATGAGCAGCAGCAACAGCTTCTGCAGGATTATGATGATGATCATCATCATAAACATCAATAACAACATCATTATCATCATTCTCAACACTAGGAAAGAAGTTAGACATACGCTCAGGTCAGGGTTAATGGCGGCCTGTGTGGACATTCAAGTGACCACGTAAAAATATATTGCAATTTATTATTCTCAGTTCTTTCCAGCAAAGCGTCTTCCAGCAACAAAATTCCACCTTTGATTACATAGTGATTGTAACTTGACCCTCCCTCAGGCACCATATAACAGGCAACTAGCAATCCATCTTTGATTACATTAAATGCCCTTTTGTTTACTTTTAAAACTACCACGTTATCATAATTTACACTGATCTGGGTCAAATATTCTTCATAGGGTTTTCTTACCATTAACAGAACGCCACCAGAATTACGACCTTGTTTCGACAGTTTCTTAGCAGGTGCATAAAACTTCACAAAGTGGTGAAACATATCGGAAAAATCTCAAACAAGCCGTGTTGGCAAGGGGGTTACAACTACTGCATTAACGGAATGCGCCAAACATCTGCAATTGAAAGACATATAATTCGAAGAATTCAACTAGAAATTCAAATCTACAGTCGGCAACACACAGGTAGACGGATAAAAACACACTCACAACACACACACACGCACGTACAGCGCGCGCGCGCGCGCACACACACACGCATGCACACACACACACACACACACACACACACCACGCACGCACACACACACTCACTTACTCACTCACTCCGCACACCACCTCAGTAATCCATTGTCTTCGACCCATCAAGCCATGAAAAATACTCAATAAGCGCTAGCAGTGGATTCATACAGCGCCATACATGTTAGCTCAACAATTGGTTTGTGCTATTCTTTCTTCAAACATCATTAGCTTCTGCTATATATCTTGCAAATGATATGGTGGTTTTGTTCACTCTTGCTTGATAGAATTACTATGAGATCTGTTCTCTGTGCAGCTGGCTTCCTGAAAATTTGCATCTACCTCGAGAGAGGGAGAGAGAACATGAATGAATGATTTATTGAATTAAGCTTACAAAGCCCACTCTCAAGGGGAGGATTTCGTGGGATGGGAGACTATACATAACTATGAAAGAATAAACATACTTACTTAACACACGCTAGAATACAACGTCGCGAGGAAAATCAGATCACGAATACAAAGAAACACCCGAAGATGATCACGAATACAGAGAAAACATCCGAAGATGCTGGGGAGGATCCAGAAAAGCATGTCTTCTCCCGCCTTTTTTGGCAGTCCTGTACGTACTACTTTTGGAGGCCTGCGCTGTGTTGACGATGGGTACAAGCATGCGCAGGACACTCCATTAAAATATCAAGGGACATAACTGTTTCTGAACAGTGGCAAATCAGACTACAGGATGCAACTCATAACGGCCGAAAAATAAAATTGAGAGAAAGAGTGAGACAGCGAACCGTAAAAATAAGGAGTAGGGCAACTTTTGCTCTCGTAAAAAACCCTAAAACTGAGTAACTTTTATTCAAGACTGGAACAGCCCTTTCAAACTTTAAAAATCAGACAATACGAAAACGAACAACCTAATAATAGTGTGTGGGGGGGATGGAAAAGATATAAGCACAGACCAACACCTCAACTATCTTCATTATAATGACTTAGCAAAGATTTGCCGTTAAAGTGGGTGGGGGGGGAGGGGGGGAGAGAAAAAGTTGAAAGATTGACAAATTGGGAAAATGAAATTAACAAAAAAATGTTATAGATATGTAAAACTCTTCGCTAGCTGCATGAAAGAACCAACATAATCCCTTTGGAAGACAGATTTAATTGTTATTGCCTACTGAAGAAATTGTATTGCCTGTTCTAAGGCCTTTCTGTTGTAAGGTATTGTATTGCCTGCTCTAAGGTATTGCTGCTCTAAGGCATTTCCTGCTTAAGGTATTGTATTGCATGCTCTAAGGCATTTATTGCATGCTCTAAGATATTGTATTGCATGCTCTAAGGCATCTAAGTCATTTATTGCATGCTCTAAGGCATTTTGTCCGTTAGATCGGAAATCATCAGGATGACACGGCTGGTTCTGCCTCCTGGCATCAAATAGAGACACACCCCAGTCCATAATATCGTGGTGTTCTCACCACCAAGGGTTCAAAAAAAGAATCCAAACAGCCCCCCAAAGCAGCCAGCGAAGGGTAGTAAATGAAACCAAACGAAAGTGTGGGAAGAAAAAAGTTGCTGAAAAACTAAAGAATTATGCAAACAGTATAAAATGTAGGGGACAGTTTTTGAGCCTACATTTGAGGATCCACCCAAGGATGCAAGGGAGATCAAAAGACAAAGACGGACAGAAACAAATACAAATAACCTGGATTAAATCCAAACGAAACTGAGAAAGAAGTGAGGCAGCAGGGAACAGTAAACAATAAAACATAAACAAGTAGCGTAACTTTTGCTCCCATAAGAAAACCCAACACAGAGTAACTTTTATTCAAGACTGGCACAGCCTTTTAAACTTGAATAAAGTCAGACAAACACAAAAGACAAACAATCTAAAAGTGGGGGGGAAAAACAAGCACAGGCCAACAACTCAACTGTCTTCATAATAATGACTTGGCAAAGATTTGCAGTTAAAGGGGGTGGGGGTGGGGATTGAAGATGGAGAAACTGGGAACATGAAATTAAGAAAACATGTTATAGTTATGAAAACTCTTCACTAGCTGTATGAGGGAACCATCGTAGCCTTAAAATAGTATCCCCATGGGTGTACCAGCCCGTATTCATGACTGCAGAGCCCATCGGCAAAAGACGCCACCCTCCAGCTGCCGAGCACACCCCGCAGACCCAACCACCCCTGCCCACGGACAGATGAAGACAGTGCCACTCCAGACACAGCCAAGCTTTCGTCATACGGACTTATGTACCCTCAAGAGAGAATCCAAAGTTGTAGTCTTTCCCACTGTCAACAGGACTTTCCCTGTGGTCAGTGGGTCTTTCCTCACCGTCACTGGACTTTTCTCCAGGGTCAGCCTAGTTAAGGCTGACGGAAGATATTAATCTGAATATGACTCAACATATCAATGCGCCTATCCACAATCACTATGATTTCCGTCGTTGACAGCTTCGGTGTCGCCAGAAGCTATTTTCACGTCTTCTCTTGTAGCACAGTAAAAACTGTGCACCTTTCCGGTCATCTCCCGTAGGTATGCCATCGTGTCACTGACAGTAACGTTTTCAGCATGAACATCCTGCGGTCGACTGACCTCCGACTGATTATGGTCGTCCTCAGTTCCCATGCCTTCCTTTTTTGTTTCGTGTGGAAGTAACTGGTGGCCTGTTATGGTCACAGAACATGTCACGGAATTCTTCACCACAGTCTTCATTACCTTTTGACTCGATCACACAATATCTGACATGAAATCTTCATCGTGTGCGATTGTCACAGTTTGTTCGTCACACTGTCCCATGTTGATTTCATTTTGAGTGTCACTGCGCCGTGTGTCGTGTGCAGGCTGTGGTGGGGACGGAGGAGAATTGCTGTCACAATGAAAAATGTCACCACATGAAGTGTAGCTGTTGTCGGTTCTGTCAACACTGTACATTAGGCTAGGTGGCATTGGCAAAAACAAATCAGACGGAGAGAAACCTTCACTTGCCTTTTTTCTGCTGATTATTTCTGTGTACCTCAGTCCTGCGCCTGTCTCTGTTAACCTGTGATGGGCATTTTCGTCGATACACAACAGCACTGTGGCTTTCAGCTTCCGTTGCAGGGGGCTGGTCGGTATTTGTAGTCAAGCATAGGATCACAACTGTTGTTTACCTCTGCCCTCAATTTCAAAAGACGACAGCGTCATCTCCTTTAGCGCAGCATTGAGCGTCGCTTCCAAAGTAGATGGGAGACCTTCAACCGCCACGTTGGGCAATCTACAGGCAATGCAGGTTGAAATTTATCAGAGCAGCTAAAAGCCCACGTCTTGCTAGTTGCCATTGAAGGAAAGCCACCGACAGACAGACAGAGAGAGAGACAGACAGACAGACAGACAGACAGAGTGAGAGACAGAGACAGACAGAGAGAGAGAGTGAGGGGGGGGGGATGAAAGACAGACTTACCGGCATTCATTACGTTTGTACATACAAGCTGTTCTATTTGTTTCACAGCTCTATACTATACCACGAGTACGTTTACGCCCAAGCACACACTTGATTTTGTGTGTGAAACTATTTCACGGTTAAAAAAAGGATGCCCACAACCTAGAGTAAATAAGTTCTACAAGGTGTTAGATTTACATTGCCTGATATGGGCGGTGTGTAAAAACGATAGAATCGGCCAAGTGTGACCGTTTCCACACCAAATAATAGACAAATCGCATTTGTAGAATATTGAGATATACATATCAATAGAAAGAGGAGAAAATGATTGAACGGTGTGTAAATGAGTTTCTATGTCTTGAATGAAAAATGGAAACTTTATGTAGCTCCAAAGTATCCCACTAGAGCAGATGCCCCCCCCCCCCCCCCCCCCCCCCCCCCCCCCCCGTTTTTTTTTTGTTGTTGTTTTCCTTTTTCTTCTTTCTTTCTTTTTCTCTCTTTCTTTCGTTCTTTTTCTTTTTTTTTTCTTTCCTTCCTTCTGTCGTTTTCTTGAGAAACAAAACATTAAATTAGTAATGTCGCACATAATATTAAGGAAAGATTGTGCCAGTTTATCATTTATCACATGGTTTTTTTTTTCGATTTAAGCCAAAACAATAAACATGTCATAAATCTGAATGGTTTAGCAACAGGATGATGATGAAAACAATATCTTTTTAGCCCTCGCTGGACCCACACCAGTGTTTGACTAACGCGCGACTTCGCCTGGTCCGACTCATTGATCATTTTGTGTGGGAGGTGCACATAAATATGGACGAAGACCACTGATTAAATCGATATAAATCCTTTTAAGCCAAAACACCCCTTGCAATTACAGTTAATCATTGTTGATTGAAATCAAGGAAACAATATCGTCTTCTTTATAGACCTAAGACCTTACACAGTGCCATTGTCAGAAAAGGCTGTTCATCAATATGTGTGGCATTTGAAAAAGGATTGTTAATGCCTTTGCTTTGAATCTTCTTGACTGCAGAGAGAAAGCGTAAATTTCCTGGGGGGTCATGTCGTTGTGACCAAGTGTCGTTGTGACCAAGTGTCGTGACCACGTGTCGTTGTGATCATGATTTTCAGTATTTTACCAAAGAATGGTAGACTTGCAATGGGTCACAACGATATGTGGTCACATCAGCATGTGGTCTTATCGGCATGTGGTCACATCAGCATGTGGTCACATCGGCATGTGGTCATCGCAGCATGTGGTCACATCAGCATGTGGTCACATCGGCATGTGGTCACAGCAGCATGTGGTCACATCAGCATGTGGTCACATCGGTATGTGGTCTTATCGGCATGTGGTCACATCAGCATGTGGTCACATCGGCATTGGCATGTGGTCACATCGGCACGTGGTCACATCGGCATTGGTATGTGGTCTTATTAGCATGTGGTCTTATCGGTGGTCACATCAGCATGTGGTCATATCGGCATTGGTATGTGGTCTTATCGGCATGTGGTCACATCGGCATTGGTATGTGGTCTTATCAGCATGTGGTCTTATCGGCATGTGGTCTTATCAGCATGTGGTCTTATCGGCATGTGGTCTCATCGGCATGTGGTCTTATCGGCATGTGGTCTTATTGGCATGTAGTCACATCGGCATGTAGCCATACTGTCCACCAACTGAACTCATTCTGCTTAACCTTGTCATGCCTTTCGGATCGATATTCACGACATTCAAACAGTCACAGTCTCTCTACATTTCTGGTCTGGTTGTCAGTAGAAATCTGACTGGGACAGCTGTTGGAGGGTGCTTGGAGAGCGAAAGAGTGATAGGGATGAGACAGGGAAGGCACGAGGAGGCGGGAGGAGGGGTGGGGTAGGAGGACGTACACGCGAGTGCGGGGATACATGAGGAGAGCCAGAGAGCGTGTGAACTGAATCTTTATGTCATTGCTTGACACTAAAGGAAACCATCAGATAAGGTTTAGGAAAACGAAATCAAATGATGGACTGAGACCAAGATACTATGAGTTGAATGCATCGTGGGTTCCACACTGACCTTTTCCTGCCCCCCCCCCCCCCCCCCCCCCCCCCCCCCTTCGGATTCCTTCCTGAGTCTGTCGGATACTGAGTTTTTTTTTCTCTCTGATTTATTTTAGTTGTTATATCTATCTTGCTTTCAGAACGAAGAAATTCAGAAAGCAGAGAGAGACATACAGACGAACGGAGAGAAACATCTTAATACTTGGAATAAAGTATATAGGTATAGAGAGAGAGAGAGAGAGAGAGAGAGAGAGAGAGAGAGAGAGAGAGAGAGAGAGAGAGTTGACACAAATGTAAAAGACACACGTGCGTGTACTTGTGCACGTGTACGTGCGTGTACACACACACACACACACACACACACACACACACACACTTGAAACATCAGACAATAGAGAATATGAAATGTACCATGTGTGCAGAGAGCAGGTATATTGAGTGAGAATCAACCATATTGTTGTGATTGCAATGCAGTTTGGTTTTGAAGTGATATATTCCATGTAGATGGAAATGACCAGGCTGTATAAATGAACTAACGAAATAATGGAATAATCTCATAGTAGTTTTTTTTTTTTTTTATAAAAAAGATATATATCTTCTAAAAACCAAATTGACGACCTAGCGATTTGGGGGACAACAACATAAAAAATTAATTTTTAATCAGTCGTCTTAAACTCTGTGAATCCATAGTCTGTGTTGCTTCTACATTGCCCTGGGCTTAATGGTCGTAGAAAATGTATAATACGCAAGCACACACGCACGCACGCACGCACGCACGCGCGCGCGCGCGCGCGCGTGCACACACACACACACACAAACACACACGCACACACACACACGCACACACACACACACACACACACACACACACACACACACACACACACACACACACACACACATCTTCCCTCCACCCATCTATCCTTTCATTCACCGTTTTTTTTTTTTTTTTGTTTGTTAGTTAGTTTTTTTTTTTTTTTTTTTTTTTTTTTTTGGGGGGGGGGGGGGGGGGGTTGTCACACCTGTAAACCATCTTTTTTAACATTATAAGATGCAGGGATGAGACAGAACATACAGACAGGCAAAATCATCTTGATACTGGCAACTCCCAACCTCATACCTTCCCAAATCTGTATAAAAAAACAAACAAACATACAAAGAACGAAGTTTTACGCACCTCTGAGGTTTTTATATCATTATCATCAGCGTTTTTTACAGTGTGGCACTTTGTACGATACTGATAACAGCTTCACACTACGAAAGGCAGGCTCCGAATGCCTAGATTTAGCCTTGTGGAAGAGTACCAAGTTCACACAGTAGGGTGTGAGTTCAAATCCCATTTGTGCCTGGCTTAAAACCTCACTCTGTTTTCCTGCCCATCATTATTCCGGTGGTGACATTGTGTGGTGTTATAATTATAGGCCCCCTTCCCTTCGTCCCCCCCTTTCTTCCCCTGATGTGCTCCTCTGTTAAACCCAGATGGTTATTTGCATCTGCCATGTCACCTAAAGGTGTTTTTGGACGTTAAATCTGCATGTGAAGAAGAGGCGTTAAGTCACAGTGCTGAAACATCATCTGGTTAAGTTAAATCGTGCGGTCAACAGAAGAAATATATGTGACAATAATCGCAGCTGTGACATCATTGTTGCGTTATGCTCAAGTACATGCACGAGTTACGTTTTCTTACTTAGTTCCCATGCTGATTGTCGCCCGTGACGTCTTTTGGCAATGTGTTAAAAAAAAAAAAAAAAAAAAAAAAGATTCCGCGCAAGATGCGAGGCACAGTGAGATCATTCGTCTGAAATGCCGAATTCACAGTTTCCAGAAAACGCTTTGTGTACGTGGTGGCCCTTTGACAGAAATACGCAAAATCTGTCCATGGCCCATTTTCCTTTAAGAAGCTACTGTATAAGTTAAAAAGTGAAAAACGAAAACTTTCTCCAGCCATAGAAAAATATTTCCTGAAATGCTACTGTGTAAATAATGTTTAATGTTTTGTTTTTGTTTTCCATCATCAAACTGCTCGTAATCAGGGCCACGAATCGATGTTGTTGTTGTTGTTGTTTTAAGGAAATGTGTTTTTTTTTACCAGTGAAATGCTAATATCGATGAAATGCATGGTTCTGTCATTTTCAGAAGCTCTGAAAACAAGTATGAGAAAGAAAAGAAATAAAAAAAAAATTCATGCGAGGGGAATGCATGACAAACACGCATAGTAAAACCAATGCCGGCACGCACAGGGCATAGATGCCAATTAAAACCGAGTCTCTTCACACACACACACACACACACACACACACACATGCACACACACACACGCACGCGCGTACACACGCACGCACACATGCACGCGTTCAAATGCATACACTCTCGCCCCACTGCTCTCTCTCTCTCACACACACACACACACACACACGCATGCACGCACACACACGCATACACACGCGCGCGCACGCACGCAAGCAAGCAAGCACGAACGTACACACAGGCATGAATGGAAATAAATCTGAAAGTATATGGCCGCTCAAAAATTAAAAAAGGAAAGAAAAAATAAGAAGCTACTCAACGCCCATAACAATGTGCTAACGTGTGTGCACGTCACTTACCAATGTTTATGAATGTGCATTGTCACAAAGATACTGTGCATCGTTTTGCATTAACCATGATTATCAATTCTGTTTTTGTCAGTGTGACGCACTATTCATCACATGTTCATGCCTATTATGAGCAGCATGACGATGATGCTACTCACTATTAATCATTATGAGAAGAAATGCCCTTTATACGTGAATGCCCATCATTGTTACATAGTTGGGATTTGCGCGACAAAAACTTGCTGTGCATATAAATGCACATTACCCACGTATCGTTACGGCAGTTACCTCTCTCTCTCTCTGAGTGTGTTTGCTTGCCAATAATCAGTATGTTGTTAGCATTTCAAACTTTCTTTCAGTAAGTAGCTATGCCCTGTTATCAATTTAGTCTTTGGGGCGAAGCGATAAATAGAGTTTGGGTTTATGAATTAGCGCACGTAACACAGACCTTACACACCAAACGCCTGCTTTCTTGCGCTGAACACAGAAGCGATCAAAGCTAAGTGCATTTTCGTTATTTGTTTCATGTTTGTTGCACCTGAAGAAGACCTAAGAGGTCGAAACGCGTTGTTGTGTTTCTTGTGACTCGTTGTCCACGTTTCTCTGGGCGGTTCGCTGACATTTATTTAAGACCTTACACCAGTTGTCCCCCAAAAAAATTCTGTAGGGAAATCAACAGTTAATACGTAAACAAGCTTACACAGGCAGAATATATGCACATCAACTAGACGCTTTTGTATCTATGCATTTGTCCCTCCTCTGTGTGTGTGTGTGTGTGTGTGTGTGTGTGTGTGTGTGTGTGTGTGTGTGTGTGTGTGTGTGCGCGCGCGCGCATGCGTGCGTTAACTGTTTGTTCTTCGGACCCACTTTGAACGTCTGTCGGGAGTAACAAGAGTAGGTTGGTTGTTGGTTGGTTGGTTGGCTGGCTTGGTGCTTGGTGGCTTCTTCGACTGTTTTTTTTTTTTTTCTCTGTTATTTTCTCTGTCCCATCTTTCTTTGCACCTCGGTGGCATTGCTCCCACGTCACCACTCATTTTGACCCCCGTCCACAGCCACAGACAGCACCGACCCGCCCCGGCCCCAGCAATCCACAGGGAACAGTCAATGTCAAGTCCGTCAAGAAGCAACCCACGGAGGAGCCACTGCACTGCTGCCGAGTCACTTCGATGGTGTTCAGCGGCCCCTGTTCCGATCCAACATCGCAGGACACCACCTACTTAGCCCTGTACGGACGACAATGATTGCCTATTCGCGGAACCGACATGAGTGAGCTTTCCTTCCGAGGGCGGCGCCACCACGTCCGTCCAACGAATTTGCCGATACGGTGACCCCGTTGGAATCAAACCAAGGCCATAGACGTGGTAAGGATATCGAAACTGAGGTCAGCATGAGAGTAGGGCCTGAAGGGTCACAGAATTTTTTTTTTTTTTTTTTTTTTTTAGAACTGATCGATGGGAACGAGAATGATGAAGATGATGTACGGATTTTGATGTACGGATTTCCATTCCGGTCTGAGACTGCATACATGGCTGTACTCTACGCTCACTTTAAGATATCCCGGTGTCGGTGTCAGCAAGCTCCGAGAGACACACACACCTGCAATGTTGGTCAGGAAATTTGAGCAACACTGTCCGAGACGCACCCATTTAATGGATGAAACTCTTCCCAGTTGAGCCCATAGCAGACTCCACTCCGAGTAGGAGCCGGTCGGGACAGAAGAATCCCACATGACTCTGATGGGAATCGAACCCAGCCGGGAGTCCACGATGCTAAACCATTTTGCCACGGTAGCTCGTTGACTGGATGGTCAGTTGTATGCTAGTTTACTTTGTCGTCCAATAGTTACTTAGCTGCTTCTTTGACTGGTTGGGTGGTTTGGCTGGTCGAGATATTTTCATTTATTCCGTTTCTTTATTACATATTTCTTTCACGGCTTCGTTATATCATTAATTCATTATTCATCCCCTACAGCCTTCGTTCTCAGTTACTTTATTCTTTCGTTCATGCCTTCCTTCTCTCATATAAGGTTATGAGTTCTTGTTTTCTCTTTGATTGTTCAGCTGTTGTTTCGTTTCGTCGTCGATGTGCTGCTTGCTGTTAATTAAACTTGCTGACAGAAAGAAGATGGAAGGTTGAGAATTGTGTGGCGAGTAGACCTTGTCGGAATCATCGACTCTCACACCCCCCCCCCCTCTCTCTCTTGTGTACGTGCGGGCGCGCGGGTGTGTGTTTATGCATACATGTTTACCCGAGTGGCTTCGTTTATCGGTTTATTCAAATAGTTAATCAAGCTAAATTCATGACATCAGGTGCAGACATTAGAATATAAATGTCAGATCAAGAATTAAAATATGCTTCAAAGTGAGAGAGAGAGAGAGAAGAGAGAGAGAGAGAGAGAGAGAGAGAGCGCATCTCGTGTGTCCTTGTTACACAGAATTTTTGATTCAATAAAGCCATTGAACGCCTCCAGTTATTTTTTTTCCTGTCCTGGGAGAGTGCATGTTACGTACAGTGTATTTGTTTTTCACACTCTGTGTTGCACACATTTTAAAAAAAAATTATATTCACGTTATGAATCATATTATTGGACATGTTGAAAAGGGGGGAAAATGTACAAACAGCTCAATGTTACCACAATCGATGTAATGCTATCTTACAATTGGACATTCGATGTTGCCTCCCTCTCTCTCTCTGCCTCAACGTATCTCTGTCTGCACCTCTCAGCTTCAGTCTGTCTGCTCCACTCTCGTTTCTCTCCTCCGTCTTTCTCTCTCTGTGCTGCAGTATGTCCCTGTCTGTCTGTCTGCACCTCTCATCTGTCCCTTCATTTGTCTCATCTTTTTATACTTTAGTCCCTATGCGGATACAAGGGGCTCTTTCAAGACAAATGGCTCCCTCACTTAAAAGCTTCTCTTTCTTGTCACTCTAAGAGGAGGGGGGGGGAGAAGAGAGAGAGGAGAGGAGAGAGAGAGAGAGAGGGTGGCAGCAGGGAAAGGGAGGACAGGGATGATTAAACAGGAGGAATGATGGGGGCAGGGGAGGAGAAGCCCAAAGACAGAGGGAAGGGGAAACACACGGTGAAGGGGAAGAGGGGACGCGGACAGGGGGAGCAGAGGGTACAGGGGGAGATGGTGGTGGCGAGAGGTGAAGGTAGGTAGTTAGAAAGATGGGGCGGGGACCCAAGGGAGGAGGGGGGGGGGGGGGGGGGAGAATGACGGGGTTTGTGGAGACGAGAATGCCAGATGGATGGGGGGGGGGGGGGGGGGGGGGGGGGGGGCGGGGGAATAGAAAAGGGAAAGGAGGACAGGGCAAGGGGGGAGGATTTCATTCCAAATTTAGCAAGCTCTTTGCCATACCGAACGCATCAAAATGGGATTACTTCGTGGTATACTCACGGTGGAAAGGGTAGAGGCGATGTGGCCGAGGGGGGAGACAAGAACAAAAGAAGGGGGGGGGGGGAGAAGAGGAGAACTGGGGGAGCGACTGGGCAGCAAAGACAAGGGAGGGAGAGCAGAGGGAGAACTTCAGGGGAAAGGGAGGGGGGAGGGGAGGGGAGGCTAGGGCAGCTAAGGACGTGGTCAAGATTGGGGGGGGGGGGAGGACGGCTGTGGAAGGCAGAAGGGGGAAGGGGAGAGGAGGGGGAGGCAGCTACCACTATATAACAATGAAAAAAGTTTTGTTGCTCTTTTAAATAAGTTTTACGTGCACTAGTATTCAGATACTTTGCTCATCATAATAAGAATCAAAGCAAATATGCTATTTTTGGGGAGAAAGGTGCGTCTGTGTCTGTCTGCGCGCGCGCGCGGCGTACGTGCGCGCATTTGTGTGTGCGCGCGATGCTGTTTCAACTCTACGATCCAGACATTTTAATTCTTCACTCCTTTCTCTTTCGTGCTCTATTATTTTCCCCTCAATTCTCTCTTCTGCTTTACCTTTACCTTCAACCGTGGGATCAGGAGTGGGTCGGGTATGAAAGCGAGGGGAGAGAGGGTACATATTCTACAACATGGAGACGAAATTCTATAGTCTTTCGAGAAAATGCTTATTCTGCCTGCATTTGCGTGAGAAAATGGGGAGCGGGTCAGAAAACAGGTGATATCGCGAGGAAAACGTTTAAAGGGAAAATGATCGCTGAATCATTGCGGAATGGGGTCTGTAGAAAAGGGGAAAGCCTTTGTGTGACCCGTAGGGATAACACTGATAATGTTTTCCTTGGAAATACGCAACATGCTTGTGATCCTTTTGGAAAACACATTGTCCTAATGGAAAATACATTATCCTAACGAAAACAATCGAAAACATCGTGATCCTCAGGGATAACGCTTTAGTCCTGTTGCTCTGATGGGCAATACCCGTTTACCTGGAAAAACCAATTCTCGCCGTCAGAAGCTGGTATGGCTCCCATAACCGATTCAGTACATTTGGTTTGTTCCAAAAACGTGCGCAAAGGCGTATCAATTATCGATCCTTGCAGAAATTTGCCTGCAGAACTATCCAACAATTTGTACACAGGGTAATACAGAAATGGGCATAATATTTATGTATTTGTATATGGAGAGGAGGAAGGAGCGAGAGACAGACAGACACAGACAGATGCAAACCAGCACTTGCATGCAAGCACACGTACACCCCAACTAGTCCGTCTTTCCATTAATGAACATCTAAACATAGTTACGCATCTACCATCCATGACTGCATTGTTTGCCATGTCGTACCGATGATAGACAGCAACACAACACAGTCTCTCTCTCTCGAGAGAGAAGAGAGAGAGAGAGAGAGAGAGAGAGAGAGAGAGAGAGAGAGAGGGAGGGAGGGAGAGAGCGAGAGAGAGATTCATACTCTCACATTAAAGACACGAAGTTTCATTTTTGTATCCATTTCACTTGCATCATAGCCCAACTCAGGGGGTCATATCGGGGCTGTCACCAAGTCATAACCGATACCTTAACGACAGAAAAAAACGAAAAAAAAACTTGTCCACTAAGAATGTCATTCCATGCATGCTGAAACAGACGGATTAATACAGAATCTATGCAACACACACACACACACACACACGCGCGCGCGCGCACACACAGACGCGTGCGCACACTACACGTACACGCACGCAAAATACTGATAACAAGAACGTTCGATTTGGCTTTTTGAAGCCCTTCACTGTTCTCGGGGCAAGGCTCCCTGTCTTCTCCGTCCCTTGCCGTTGTGAATGCATCCTCCAGACCCTGCAGAGGGTTGGTCCAGCAGAAGTCACCATTCTTCCTGCATCCCATGAGAACGGATTGTCTGGAAGCCTGTAGTAACGCTGTGAACCCGGGAGACTATCTTGGTAGCATCTCGTCCCTATGGTTGTATGCCCTTGGTGAGGATGGAGGTGGCTGTGGAAGATGTAGTGCGAAAGCTCGTGGTTGATTAGCAGTGATTCTCGCAGACAGCACATCCTTTATGACCTGCCACAGACGAAGCCAAAGATTACATTCTGGCCAAGAAGGCTCCGCTGAATTCCGACAAAAAAATACAGTAATGTATGGCTAGTAGAAACTAATGCCTGAGAATGACATCCACACGAAAAAAGAAAGATTCAACGTGCAGTTTAAAGCAAGTTTCAGCCAACGGTTCCAGGATTGTTCTCCTGCCTCAGCGTGCATCTATAAACCGAGGTGGTGCGGAACGCTATAAACAGGAGTGGTGCGGAATGCAGAGTCGAAGCCCCTGACGGTGGATGGGACCTGGACTTTTCTGGTAGAATGGTCTGGCCGAGCCTTAGACTACAAATCCATAGTCCAGTCTGGAACGGATCACAGCCCTGTTAAAAGGAGAGAGAGAGTTTATCAGCGAGCCAGTCCGTGTGTGCTAGAACTCTCCGAGTGTTCAGTGCTTTCAAACAAGCAGTTTTTAAGTGTTGGATGCGACATTTAAAGTTCAGTTTTGGATGAAAGATAATACCCGGAAATTTGGCTTCTTTCACAGCTGGAATAGTGGATTTATCCAGACGAATTTCAGGATCAGCAAAGAACTGACAAAAACTCTGAAAATGGATACACTGAGTTTTGGTGTTTGAAAAGGTAAATCCGTTTTCCTCGGCCCAATGTCGAATCTTGTCACACAAATTCAGAGTCGACGCTGAACGCTGACATATGAGGCATCAACTGCACAGAGTGCCAAGTCATCAACACACGGAGAGGACTCGGAACCCCGGTTTACTTCATTGACAATGTCGTTAATTTTGATACTGAACAGAGCTGGTGGGAAAAATGCTCCCTTGAGGTATACACAACTCTTGTCCATAGATGTCAGACAGCGTGGTGCAAATTCGGACTTGGAACTGCCGAATAGCCAAAAAGTTTTGAAGGAATAAAAACAAATAATCATGAAAGCCAAGTTTATGAAGGTCTATAAGAATTTCAGATTTCCAAGCGGTATCACACGCTTTTTCCAGATCAAGAAAGATAGCAAGCACAATATTGTCATGATGCTTATTCATGAACGCGTTGTAGATGGTGGTTTCCAGACGGACCAAAAGGCCATTGGTTTCAAGCTTATACATTAGACGGGCGTGTTGTGTTCTTTCTCTTCCTTTACGAACTGTAAACCCGACGCACATTAATTACGCCTTGGGATGCAAGTTCAATTTTTATCTGTCTCCAGACGCCTCCAGGATCCATGCATCTAATGACTCCCTTGGACGCTCAACTCTATGGGGAGTCACCCGGTTCCCTCTACTAGTTTTATGGCACTTAGCAGCTGTTTTGACAAGCCCTTTGAGATAAGGCAAAAAAGTCTGTAACTGATATAAGAAGTCCAAACGAGAAACGAGAACTTAAGACTTTTGAAAGAAAGATGCTATATCCATGGAGTGAAAAACACTACAACTGTTAAAAAGGGGAAATTTAACCACCTAGAACGACTACACTAGCCACTTGAAAACGACACTAAAGCCTATGAAAGAACACCAGAGGAGAGGACACCAAAAATGCTACCACAGGAGGTCGAGAATACTTGCACTATTTAAAAGGTGACCACCCAGCTCCCGCAAAAATAGGAAAGTAAAATTGTCTCGATTTTTTTGTCCTTGTTTTTGGCGGACTCACTTAAGAATTTGAAACTCGCTAAGAATTATTTTCAAAATGTAACCCTACGAGAGGATTCACATGCTGAATAATTACCATGTCAGGTTTTCTGTGGAGAAGGGACACTCAGGTCAGGAGTACCAGGTGCGCACTAGGAAATACTTCAGGAAGAGATTAAAGAGATTTCTCAAGAGCTCTGCAGCCCGAACCAAAATGATCTCAAAGCATGCGTCCATGCTCCAGATCCCTTGATTCACAATCCATGCTCCATAGCTCGAGTCAGCCTTTCATGCCTTTCCAAAAATACTCCCTCTGGTACTCCCCGTTTTGTATCCTTGTTCCCCAGAACACCGACATAGGAAGCTGTCCTATCTTCTTGGCCATATGAAAAATCGACACCGACACCTAGAATAGAAGACTAAGCCCCAAGAGAGAGAGAAGCCACATAAATACGTGATGAAGGAGACACTGAAGCAAGGAAAGAATACTAAAAACCTGTGAAGGAAGAAAACACTATAGCTAGGTAAAGATGACATCCAACCCTTTGTATGCAGAAGGCACCCTACCTGGAAAAAGGCGAACCTGTGAACGAAGAGACCCCGAATTCTTTTGGGAAAAAAAAAAAAAACGAAACAAAAAATACCAAACCATCTGAAAGGTAGGGTAATGTTGCTTATAGCCCAGCCGACCGCAAAGTGCCCCATCAGGGGCTGTCACTGCGTTGAAGTCATTCACACAGCCCTTTTAAAATACACCTTCTAAAAACACACCGGAAATGTTAAAAATCTTTCTTCTGTAAAATCTGAGATCAAATGAAAAATGTTGATCTCTTTTTACACGAGAGATGGGATATCTCTGAACAAGGTTTTCATGGAGTCTGCTTGTAAAATGCTTATATCTCACATTATGCAAGTCTTAACACTCTAAAAGAATATGTTTAACTGTGAATGGTACATAACATGGAATGCACCATGGAGCTTCTTCGCTCTTGAAAAGAAACGAATGAGTTACAAACGAATGGCCAGATTTGAAAACCTTTGGTTTCAAAATCTGAGTAGGGTATGGGTATGTTGGACAGTTTCATCGTTGTGGCATTCCTGGCCCAACGATCGCCACTTCATTTCCCCGAATGCCAACATGACTGGGAACCCAAGTTAGAACAATGTTGTGACCTTTCGCTTTCAAAGAGATGAAAAGTTCAAGAGAGTTTTCAAGTTCAGGATGATGATGGAGGTTACGGCCAGCTATGACCTACCAAAGCTGACAGCGCGAATCAGACAAAACCAGAATGTCCTTGTTTACAGTTTGAGAAATTATTTTCAGCGCTAGAACCAAAAGCCGTTAATTTCAGTAGAGTAAACAGAACTATCTGACGGAATATGCTTTGATAATATCTGAAACAGAACACTTGAGCAACAGGCTGCAAAAGTCACTCCATCATCGGACTTTAAACCATCAGTAAACATTTTCTGAAAGGATGGGAATTTTGTACAGAGATCGGCAAACAATGCTTGTATGCCTGACGACTGGCGAATTCTTTGCGAAAAGCAGCAGCATCAAAGAGTGTTTTTGATGTGAAAAAGGTCCATGGAGATTTATCTGGAAATTTGGAGAAGTCGGACAACTCACAGATCAAGACCTGCATTCTGCGCGTGGGGCTGCATACGAAGTCCAAACTGAGGAATACAGTTGGGATTTTCTTCAAATTTTCTTTGAAAATGAGGATTAAAAACGCAGTCACGAGCAGGGTTTTCCCATTCAGAGAACAATCTGAGATAGTATTTTAAGGATGGTGTCAGCCTGCGGTTGGATAGCGAGGGTTCACCTGCCTCTGCATACAGGCTGTACACTGGGGTGGTGCGGAATGCTCCAAGAGAGAAGCCCTTGATGATGAATAGGATCCAAGAGTTTCAGACAAGAGGGTTTCACAGAGCCGTCTACAACACATCCATAGTCCAGTTTAGAACGGAACAAGGCTCTGTAGAGGTGCAGCAAAGTTTTCTTATCAGCCTGCCAGTCAGTTTATGCTACGACCTGCAGAATGTTCAAAGCTTTCTGGCGAGTTTTTAAGTGTTTAATGTGACTAAGGAAGTCTAGCTTTTGATCGAAAATAACTCCCAGAAATGTGGCTGCCTTTACAGGTAAAATGGGAGATTTCCCTACTTTGGATTTCAGGATCAGCAAAGAACTGCAGAAAATTATGAAAATGAATGCACAGGATCTTAGTAGCAGAAAAAGGTAAAGCCATTTTCTTCTGCCCACAAATGTATTTTGTTTACACAAAGCTGGAGCTTGAGCTGAACACTGGGGTCAAGCTTCCAGTTGCACAGAGGGCAAAATCATCTACAAACGAGCAGTCGGACCCGGTTGAATTGATTTACCATGTTGTCGATTTTTCTGCAAACCATCTGAAAGAAAGAACACGTCCATGGCGTCCAAAGAACCACGAACTAAAACCAACAGGCGTCTATAGCTCAGGTCTCGTTGACGCCGGGACACATTATAAAAATAAGCATAGAATACAGCCCTGCCATGAAGTCTAAGACCGGAATGGAAATCCGTAATATCCTCTGTATCATCCTCATTCTCATCGATCAGTATTTACAAAAAAAGTCTCAAAGTCTGCGG
>JADBJO010005271.1:141343-154143 GCA_016801955.1 Conus betulinus
ACTGCGTGTCTTGAAAACCGATGAACACCAATGAACAAGATGCCATGTCGACCAACGTAATATTTCCAGTCCAATTGCTGAACCAATCCTTTACCGACCTTTTCGGCACATGCGTCGCTGTTCAAGCAGTCCTGAAATATACAGTAATTTTGTCAAATCTGCAGTGGCGACGAAAAACACATTATGTCCCGTTTTAAGAGAAAAAAAAAAGAACACCCTACCAAGACTATAAGATGTTTAAAAAAATCTTTGATCCGACGAGACAGAAAGGACAATAGGGATGCAAAACTCAGATAATGTATATGTTTTTGTTTGCGTACGGTTGGAGATGTTCAACTGATTTCGATATTTTGTTATTTAATGTTTAGGATAAACTGGTCTCGATAGTTATATAGTAGATATGCACGTGTCGTATATCTCTTCGCCTCTTAGTAACTACTTTCAAGGAGAAAATCCTAAAAAAAAAAAATCTTTAAAAACCTTCAGGTAACCGACCCGTCATCATAGTGCAGCAGTCAGCGTCTGGGACGTACGGTTACGGACTGGACGGTCGAATCCCATCAGCGGTCTTTACTTGTGGGAGGCTTCGGCCGGTTCCTGTCCAAAGTTGAGAGTGCTATGGGTCCGAATGGAATGTCTTAAGTCACAGTTCATTTCGCACGAAGAGAACACAAGTAAACAGTGTTTTTATTTTTGTCATATCAAACCTACTGAGCAGTTTTACATGTGTAGCTCAACTTTCTTAGGTTGGTAGTTGCCACCAATTACTATCAAAATTCCCTGTGTTGGAGTCTAAGACAAGAATAATCTCAATGACACTCATGATTCTCATCATCTTTGATCATTACAAAAACACATTTCAGCAAATTCTGCAACTTGCTCTCTGAAGTCACCAGAACTGCGATTCCTTCTCTACGTACAGACCCTGGTGGGCGAGTGCCTCAGTCATGTCAAGTCAAGTCAAAGGGGACTTTGGTTGCATGACTGGAGCGGTATTTTGTAGAGAAGGATGTTCATGCAGACCTGCTTCGTAAGTGTGTAAGCATGTGTGTGTGTGTGCGTGTGCGTGTGCGCGTATGCGTGCGTGTGCGCGTGCGTATACATGCATGCACATGTTAGTAGTGGGAACAGATTCAAGGAGAGAGGGCAGCAAGGGGAAGATGGGGGGACGGGAGGGGGGAGGAGAGGAAAGCATGTTATCGGGGTTCTCTTGAAATTAGTCACCCATTTTACAAGAAAAAAAAATTGTGAAATACAAGAGTGCCGACGCTCTCAACAGAAACAAAAAGGTAAATGGAAGCTTGGAGCCAAGCAATTTCCCCATTTTATACCCGTTCATATCTGTAAAATGTTTCTTGCACCGCTCTTGAAACTGACCGGCTTCAACGTTGCATTCTCTTCCATCCCTTATTTGATCCCAGTTTGAAGCCCACGACGATTCTTCTTGGTCGCCGTCTCACTGGCAGACCCGGCAGAGGAATTGGGGGTCCTCTGGAGAACCCCAAGGCACCCACATAATCTCTGGTCCAGCACCGTCTCTCAGGTCGGCGTGGCTTGGGCATTCTTGTAGGACATGCTGTGCCGTCTCCTCCATTCGCCAGTTACACTAAATTATATGACAGGTGGACGCTAGAACCAACGAAAGAGGAGGAAATTAAACATGACAAAAACGGATTGTAAGCCCTGTAGAAGAAAGAGTCTAAACTTGAAGAGGAAAACTGTAAATTGAGACATTAAAACCTTAAAAAAAAGGGACACTAAACCACAGAAAAGGAGGACTCAAAACCTTGTCAAAAGAGGAAACTAAGCCCCAAGAAAAATACCATATGAAAGGGCGTCTAAACCTCTGGGAAAGACGACGCTAAGCCCTACAAAAATATGAAAGTACACTGTAAGCAAAGTGTAGCCATTTGCCTTGAGGAGGAGACTAAACCTTTGGGGAAGAGAACAGTACAGTCTGTGAACAGAGGAAAGGCCGTCCAGGAGGACAACACACGCTACTTAAAAAAGATACTCCACCCTTTGAAAAGAACATTAAACAAGAGCATATATGAATGCCCATGAAAAAAAAAAAGCACTGAACATTTGAAATATGATATCAAATCGTTCTTTAAGAAGGGCAGCAGAACATATGAAAGGATCCACATGTTAACGTTGCCACAGAGGTTCTGTGTATTAAAGGGCACTCGGATCAGGAGGTACCAGGTGCGCACTAGGGAATATTACTGGAAGAGCTCTACGGACTTCAACACTTCTGCAGCTCAGTCCCAGATGATCTGAAAACATGCGTCCATGTTCCAGATCCCTGAAATAGGAGACATGCTACGTAGCGGAGTCAACCATTCATGCTCTTCCAGAAAATATTTCCTCTGGTACCCCCTTGTTTTGTGTCCTTGTACCACAGAACACTGACAGAAGAAACCCGGAGCAACTATATAAAGCGTATGAACGACTGACACTAAACACTAGAAAGACGCTCAAAAGAGAAAACTCTGAACTTTGTGAATCAAGAATACAGACCCTGACAAAGAGGACACTAAGCCTATTTAATGAAGGAGACAAAACTGAAAAAAAAAACACTGAAGGAAGAAGACACTGAATCCTCAGGAAATGAAGGCAAAACTGAAAAAAAGCACACGGTGAACCTCTCCACAGAACTAGATACTGAACTCTTTAAAAATAAGATTCTAGGTCTACAAAACAATATGAAAAAAACTGGAGCTTACTGGAAAGTGCAGGAGAGAGAAGGAATAAGAAAAAAAAGAGAAAAAGATCCAAGTATAAGACCACCGTGCCAACTATTCTAGTGCTAGGCTGCATTCATCGAGTTTCACTCGTCCTGCTCTTTTTCCACGGCCGTTGGTGCAGGAGTTCTTTGCCCCTGTTGATGTAAACAAATATTTTTAAGAAGTGAATTCCTGGGCAAAAAAAATACCTCTCCAATACAAATTTTTTTTTTGTTTGTGCGCTTCTTTCCTTTTAACCAAAACGAATTATTTTTTACCTATACGTGTGCTCACAATCTCTAAGCTTGTAAAACAAAAAGATTAGAGTGCAAATGTGTGTTGGTAGAGGGGGGGGGGGGTGATGTTTGTGGGGGTGTGTGTGTGTGTGTGTGTGTGTGTGCGTGTACGTGTGTGTGAGAGAGAGAACGTGTGTGTGTGTGTGCGCCCCGGTGTGTGTGTGTGTGTGTGTGTGTGTGTGTGTGTGTGTGTGTGTGTGAGTGTGTGTGTGTGTGTGTGTGTGTGTGTGTGTGTGTGTGTGTGTGTGTGCGTGTGTGTGTGTGTGTGTGTGTGTGTGTGCGCATGCGCCTAATTCAATTAGGAATTTTTACACGCTCTCTCCTTTCATCAGGTTTAGCATCCTGCTTTCGCATGGTTACGAATAACTTTCCATAATGCCTCATTTCTCCATCTCACCCGCGATGAAAATCTAATTTCTGCACCGTTACTGAAATCAATATCAGAATTTTCTAACAAATCTCCTCCCCCCTTCCCTCCCTTTCTCTGTTCCCATGGTCCCAGAATACGAGTTTGAAATCCCTTATGTTCTGTCGGTGGAGTAAAAAAAAATTTTCCTCGGCATGAAGTTACCAAAGAACTGACAGCCAAGTTCCCTGCAACAGATTAGTCAGAATGTCGGTTAAAAAGGGGGCAGGAAAAAGGCGGTAAGGCACGAGAGGTGGTGTGGGGGGGGAAAATGCAGGAATGAAGGAAGAAGGAGGGAGGGAGGGGTGAGATAGAGTTGGTGATCCACTCCACAATGCATAACAAAGGGGGAGATGGGTCTACAAAAAAAACATTTGAAAAAAAAAAAAACCCAAAGTCCTGAAATCAAACAAATTATTGTAACTACAACCATCTGGCTGGCTACCTACCTGCCTATTTATTAGCTGCCTTGGAAGAACAAAACTTACCAGATAAATACCAGCCTAAGAACTGCTTCAGAGTACAAATTTGCACTTACGTCATCGTCAGTTGGCTTTATAGCACTTGGGTGGTGGTGTCATGTGATTCTCTTCCCGAGACGTGTATGCTCTTGGTGAGGATGGCAAATGTCCTGGAAGACGTTGTACAATGGTTCTCCGATAGGCTGATACTATTCCTCGGAGAGCGGTCACTCTTTATTGCCTGCCGAAAGAAAAGCCCTAGATTAAATTCTGAAGAAGAGGCCACCAAACCATAAGAAAGAATCAAGTATATCAACGAAAGGAGACATTAAGATCTTTAGTTGATATAAACAGCAAAATTAAATGGGATACTGAAAGCCAATAAAGGCATTTAATATCAAGAAAGAATACTCTAAATTCTGTATATGAAGACCAAAACTAAAACCCCTTAACAAGTTTACATTAAGCCTAAGAAGGTTTGTTTCTAACACTTCGGAAGAAGATGACGCTAAAATTATGCTGGGATACTAAACCTGGTGGAAGAATGATGGAAGACTTTAAAACATAAAAACGGTACAATAACCCTACAAAAGGCCATGAATCCCTAAAGACAGGAACACCAACCAGTGAGAGAAGACCTTATCGCACACGATGATGGCATCCGTCTGTCTTGGGACAATGGTGTTGCATCGTGGATCGGTCAATTGTGGAGTTGCAGCGCCTGCTGTGGCTGAAGAGCCCGATCATCGAGCGGCAGACTCCGATGCATTTGCTGTAGGTGAAGTGTCGGCCACGAGCGCCTGCTGGTGCCGATGCGATTCTTTGCTGTCAGCGGCTCCTCCACTCTTCCCACTGGGCCTCTCTCCTCTGGTCTGCTGCTTGATGGTGGACTCTAAGCTGATCCTGTCTGAAGCTGCTGTCTCCAGGTCTACTGGGGTCGAGGCTGCTTGCCCTCTGATCGCTCTTACATTTCTGTAGCGTACGGCGGGCCGTCATGTGGATCATCAGGAGCCTGTAGCAGCTCGCCGTACAGCATATCCTTTGGGATGCGACCAGTGGTACATGCGCCGACGACGTGGCCAAGCCAGCACAGATGAATCTGTGTCAGCATAGCGAACATGGTAAGCATCCCTGCCTGGGCCAGGACGTCCAAGTAATGCCCAGGAGTCTTCTGAGGCAGCGCAGAAGAAAGGCATTCAGTCAGCGTTCTTGTTGAGATACAGGGTCTATGCTCCGTTTCCACAGAGAGGAGTAATTACAGCACACAGGCTTGGTACACTTTCATCTTGGTGTTTGACGTTAGCATGGTGTTATCCCAGACTCTCTTCACTAGAAGGGCCATCCCTGTTGTTTGCCTTGCCGATCCGCATGTTCAGCTCGGCGTCCATATAGAGGTTGCTGGAGATGGCCGAGCCCAGCAAAACCAAGTCGTCGGCCATTTGGAGGGTGTGATTGCCGATGGAGGTGCTGGAAGTACTGCTGACGTCTTGGCCCATGATGGGTGTTTTTTCTGTTCTTTTTTTTTTTTCTTCCAAACTGATAGAGAAGCCGAAGTCGCTGCAAGCATCAGCGAAAAAGGTGATGAGCCGTTTAGCGATTCCTTGATGTGGGCAGTGAGGGCGGTGTATTCTGCGAAGAGCGTCTTCCCGATGAGGACTTTCCGCACCTTCGTCTTTACTCGGAGGCGTGCCAAGTTGAAGAGGCTTCCGTCACTCCTCGTGTGGAGGAAGATGCCGCGTTCAGAGTGTCGGAAGGCGTAGCGCAGCAGCAGGGAAAAGAAGAGCCGAAGAGTGTCGGAGCTAGCACGCACCCTTGTTTGGCACTGCTCTTGATTGGGAAGCGGTCCGAAGATGAACCATTGTACTGGACAGTGCCATTCATCTTGTCATGGAAGGACGTGATCATCTTCAGGAGCTTGAGTGGGCATCCAATCCGATGTAGTAGGGTGAAGGACGCCTGACCTACTGACAGAATCAAACGCCTTAGTTAGGTCGATGAAGGCGATGAACAAGGGTCGTCTCTACACGCGGCACATCTCTTGAAGCGGCCTCAGGGAGAACATGTCGATCGTCGACTTCGCAGCTCTGTGCCTCTGGTTCACTCGTTCGGCGAGTAGCTGCAGCCTGTTGAGGACGACGCGGGCGAAAGCTTTACCACCAACAATGCTAAGGAGGGATATTCCGCGATAGTACAGATGCTGTTATTCCCTTTGTTCTTGTATAGCGTGATGATTTTTGCATCGCGCATGTCCTGGGGTAAGGTCGCCTCCTCCCAACACTGCAGCAGGTCATGGAGGCGACTTGAGAACAGAACTCTTCTTGCCGGCTTTGACGACTTCTGGCGTAATGCTGTCCCTACCCGGACCTTTACTACAGGCTAGCGTGTCAATGCCTTGCCGTGTTCCTCAATGGTGGGTGGGACGTCGAGCTCCTCCATGGCAGGCAGGGGAGTGGTGTTTTCGAAGGCTGGGTGGGTGGCTGGGTTTTCCCCACAGTACAGCTCCTGGTAGTGCTCCGCCCATCTCTCCATCTGTTTGCTCAGTTGATGATCCCCGGATGTACATTTTAGAGGGGCGATCTTGATGGCGTTAGGGCCGAACGCTTTGTTCATGCTTTAGCATATGGCGCGGATGCTGCCGCAGTCGGCGGGGATACGAATACCTTTTCACAGGTTTAGCCAGTACTCACTGGCGCATTTCCGGCCATCTGCTGGGCGTTGCTGCCAGCTTTTAAGAGTGCGGCTAGTGTGTTCTCCGAGGGCTCTCTCTTGTGATCTTGGAGTGCATCTCGCTTAGCAGCAATGGCAGGCTCCATCTCCACGACCCCTGCTTTGAACCAGGCTACTTATTCTTCCTCACTCTCTTCCCAAATGTGTCCACCATGATGAAGCGCGGTCTGTCGGACAGTCCTATACGGCCTTGACAACGGCTCTGATGAAGCGTTCGCGCAGTTCAGGCACGGACGTCATGGCTGTGTTGATTCGAGGACGTCCCTTCTGCTTGGAGCTTATCCCACCAAGACCTATAAAACGATAACACCAAACCTATGAACAGATACTAAATTCGAGGGAAAGAAGATACTAACCATAGAAAAAATTGGAAACTAAACTGTATAAAAGACATTAAGTTCTTTCAGAGGACAGTAAAACCCTACGAAAACAAGACACCGCATCGAACGGAAAACAATGCTAAAACCTGTAAAATAAGGACACAATGATATGAAAAAAGACACTAATCCCTCAAAAACAACCACGAAAGAGCGCTAAACGATACTAAATCTATGAACGGAGAACATTGCTGACTATTTGACGGACGACACCCTATGAAATAAAGACATTAATAGCTATGGAAGGATCCACATGTTGACTCGTGATTATAATGCCGGACGTTTTGTGGATTTATGGATACTCAGGCCAGGAGGTACCAGGCGCGCACTAGGAAACATTTCGGAAGGAAAAAAAATTCCTCAACAGCACTGCAGCCAGACCCAGTTTATCTGAAAACATGCGTCCATGTTCCAGATCACTGAATCATCTGACAAGCTGCAAAGCTTCGAGTCAAACTTTCACGCCCTTCCAGAAAATGTTCCCTCTGGTACCTCGTGTGATGTATCCTTGTTCCACAGAAGACCGACATAACCCAGAGCACACATGTTGCTCATATTAAAGAAGGACGCTGTAGAAAGCACAATACCAAACCTCGAGAAATAAAGAGACACTTATGTGTGGATGAAGGGGGCACTAACCTTGGGAAAGAACGCACAACCACCCTGTTAAAGAAACTGCTGAACACTCTGAATGAAGCGGACACTAAATATGTAAACCAAGTGAATGAATCCTGTGACTGAAAGAGACACGGAGTCCTTGAGGGAGGGGGGACGGGGCGACGATTAAACCATACAAAAGTCGCCAAGCCCCTCCAAAGAAACAGGTGGTATGAAGACTGCTTTGGACGATACGCTGGTGAAGCTTGTGATCCGCTTCAGTCACGTGTCCTGGTCACCCTCTCCGCAGCCAGTGAAGCAGTTCTTGCTCCTGTTGACAGATGTGCTGGTATTTCTCTTTAACACTTGACTTTGTGTGTAAATAAATCTTATCTACTTACTTAAGCTGATCTGTTCCGATTTTTATTAAGTTTTTCTTCTCTTGTTCTCTGGTCATAGAACAATAATTCGGTTAACAAGATATATCATGTGAACAACATTTATAGTATTTCACAAACATCCTTATCAAAACGTACACGTTTTCCATTTGCAACACCATAAGAAAAAAAGGTCGCTATGAACAAAACGGACCGGAACATGCATATGTGTCTGTACAGTATTTACTACTGTGTTCGTCAACCTGGCGTGACCGCGACGTTAAACACCATTCAGCTTCTTTTCATTTGATCCTAATGAGAATATGACTGTTCTAGAGTAAGCTAATTGTCTTCACTTAGTAAGCTAATTGTCTTCTTGTGTACCTTGTCATCTTTGCTGTGTACCCTGGACAGGCCGTCTTCTGGTCTGCCGTCACACCCACCCAATTTCTCTCACGGAAAAATGGGGTGTCCACAGGGCACCTGGCGCACCACCGACCCCGTCCGGCTAACTCAGCATGGTACAGCCAGCGTCAGCAGCACTATCTTCGCACAGCTGTTGGGTTCTTCTCTCTGTGGCAGATGGGGGAAGCACACACACACACACACACATACAGACAACACGCACGCACACACACATGCGTGCGCGCGCACGCACGCCACAGACACACGCATGTGCGCACGCACGCACACACATGCATCCCTAACACTAAAAACCTACGAAAATGAGACACTGAACAATGGGAAACAATGACATTCTAAATCTCATGAACTGAATCTATGTCCTACACAGAACAGCAGTTTGAAATACAGAACGAAAATATTTAAAAGATTGCTCTAGACCCAACTCCAGTAGGTCACTGGACCTACCAAAAGTCACTGCATGTGATGACAGAGGACGCTGCACCCTGTGGGATAAAAACGCTAAAACGTTTTGAGAGAGAGAGAATAATAAACTGTAACGCTGGAGACCATAAACTCTTAAACAAAAGGAAACGTTCAACTACACGAAAAGAGGATCCAGAGCCCCCTGAAAAGAGGACACTAATCAATAGAAATGACATTAAACGCCGCGAAAAGAACACTATACTCTACGCAAGGACGATACCATACCCTTAGAAAAAAAACATCGAACTGTATGAAAGGAGGTCATTAGATTCAACAAAAATACAACACCAAACCATATGAACAAAGGACAACAAATCAAAGGGAAGACACTCCCTATAAAAAGACGACTCCAATCTGAACAAATGGCAAAAGATTTCTTCTACGAAAAGTGGACACTAAACTGTATGAAAGGACTAAAAACCATCTGAAAGGAAATGCTAAACCAGATGGAAAGCCCACACTAAAGTCAGTGAAAAAAGGGAGGTAAACCTGAAAGGGCGGCACGCAGGGTAAACCAGCGACTTCATCAAAATAACATGAAAATATCAAAGTTTCTCAACCTCTCACCTTTGTGTGTGCGTGTGTGCGTGCGCACGCTATGTGTTTATATGCGTTACAGTGTGTTTAGGCGAGAGGATAGTAGGCATTCGTTTCCAGTTCAAGCTCGGGGGGAATAGGGTCATCTTTGAAAAATCTGTTTCAGTGGTATATTCATAGAAATCGTAATACTGTAAGCCAAGGGATGAAATCGACACGTGCATACGCTGCGTGGATGTGAAACGAAACACAAAAATGTTCGACATTCATCCCGCCTCCAACCTTACTGCCCACTGCCTCTTCCTTTACTCCTCTAACCTCTAGTCTTATCTGAGCACTGTTCGTGCAACTGTTATCAGGATCTCAGTATACTTTAACCTCTTTTTCTTCTCCAACGGTCTCAGAGCAATTTTAATGCATTTGTTTTGTTGGTTGAAAAAGTGTGCGCGTGTGTGTGCAGGCGTGCGTGCCTGTGTGCGTGCGTGCGTGTGTGTGTGTGTGCGCGTGCGTACATGTATGTATGTGCACGCGCTTACGTGTTCGCAGAGAGAGAGAGAGAGAGGATCCTCGTGTTCAACACGGTCTTTCCTACCTCACTACGGATTGCGTGTCTTGAAAACCGATGAACGCCAATGAACAAGATGCCATGTCGACCGACGTAATATTTCCAGTCCAATTGCTGAACCAGTCCTTTACCGACCTTTTCGGCACATGCGACGCTGTTCAAGCAGTCCTGAAATATACAGTAATTTTGTCAAATCTGCAGCGGCGACTAAACACAATTATGCCGTTTTAGAGAAAAAAAAGAACACCTACCAAGACTATAAGTTTGTTTAAAAAGTATCTTTGATCCGACGAGACAGAACGGACAATAGGGATGCAAAATTCAGATGATGTGTATATGTTTTTGTTTGCGTACGGTTGGAGATGTTCAATTGATTTCGATATTTTGTTATTTAATGTTTAGGATAAACTGGTCTCGAAAGTTATATAGTGGATATGCACGTGTCGTTGTATATCTCTTCGCCTCTGTTAACTACTTTCAAGGAGAAAATCCTAAAAAAAAGAATCTTTAAAAACCTTCAGGTAACCGACCCGTCATCATAGTGCAGCAGTCAGCGTCTGGGACGTACGGCTACGGACTGGACGGTCGAATCCCATCAGCGGTCTTTATTTGTGGGAGGCTTCGGCCGGTTCCTGTCCAAAGTTGAGAGTGCTATGGGTCCGAATGGAATGTCTGAAGTCATAGTCATAGTTCATTTCGCACGAAGAGAACACAAGTAAACAGTACTTTTTGTCATATCAAACCTACTGAGCAGTTTACATGTGTAGCTCAACCTTCTTAGGTTGGTAGATGCCACAAATAACTATCAAACATCCCTGTGTTGGAGTCTAAGACAAGAATAATCTCAATGAAACTCATGATTCTCATCATCTTTGATCATTACAAAAACACATTTCAGCAAATTCTGCAACTTGCTCTCTGAAGTCACCAGAACTGCGATTCTTCTCTACGTACAGACAATGGTGGGCGAGTGCCTCAGTCATCGCAATGGTCAAGTTAATGGGGACTTTGGTTGCATGACTGGAGCGGTATTTTGTAGAGAAGGATGCTCATGCAGACCTGCTTCGTAAGTGTAAATGTGCAAGCGGTGTGTGTGTGTGTGTGTGTGTGCGTGCATGTGCGCGTAAGTGCGCGCGTGCGTATACATGCATGCACGTTAGTAGTGGGAGCAGATTCAAGGAGAGGGGGCAGCAAGGGGAAGATGGGGGACGGGAGGGGGGAGGAGAGGAAAGCATGCATGTTATCGGGGTTCTCTTGAAATTAGTCACCCATTTTACAAGAAAAAAATATTTGTGAAATACAAGAGTGCCGACGCTCTCAACAGAAACAAAGAGGTAAATGGAAGCTTGGAGCCAAGCAATTTTCCCCATTTTATACCCGTTCATATCTGTAAAATGTTTTTCTTGCACCGCTCTTGAAACTGACCGGTTTCAACGTTGCATTCTTCCATCCCTTATCATTTGATCCCAGTTTGAAGCCCACGACGATTCTTCTTGGTCGCCGTCTCATTGGCAGACCCAGCAGAGGAACTGGGGCGTCCTCTGGAGAACCCCAAGGCACCCACATAATCTCTGGTCCGGCACCGTCTCTCAGGTCGGCGTGGCTTGGGCATTCTTGTAGGACATGCTGTGCCGTCTTCATTCGCCAGTTACACTAAACTATATGACAGGTTGACACTAGAACCAACGGAAGAGGAGGAAATTAAACATGACAAAAACGGATTGTAAGCCCTGTAGAAGAAAGTCTAAACTTAAAGAGGAAAACTGTAAATTGAGACCATTAAAACCTTAAAAAAGGACGCTAAACCACAGAAAGGAGGACTCAAAACCTTGTCAAAAGAGGAAACTAAGCCCCAAGAAAATACCATATGAAAGGGCGTCTGAACCTCTGGAAAGACGACGCTAAGCCCTACAAAAATATGAAAGTACACTGTAAGCAAAGTGTAGCCAATTGCCATGAAAGAGGAGACTAAACCTTTGGGGGAAGAGAACAGTACAGTCTGTGAACAGAGGAAAGGCCGTCCAGGAGGACAACACTCGCTATTTAAAAAAGATGCTCCACCCTTTGAAAAGAACATTAACAAGAGCATATGAATGCCCATGAAAAAAAAGCACTAAACATTTGAAATATGATATCAAATCGTTCTTTAAGAAGGGCAGCAGAACATATGAAAGGATCCACATGTTAACGTTGCCACAAAGGTTCTGTGTATTAAAGGGCACTCGGATCAGGAGGTACCAGGTGCGCACTAGGGAATATTACTGGAAGAGCTCTACGGACTTCAACACTTCTGCAGCTCAGTCCCAGATGATCTGAAAACATGCGTCCATGTTCCAGATCCCTGAAATAGGAGACATGCTACGTAGCGGAGTCAACCATTCATGCTCTTCCAGAAAATATTTCCTCTGGTACCCCCTTGTTTTGTGTCCTTGTACCACAGAACACTGACAGAAAAAACGCGAGCAACTATATAAGCATATGAACGACCGACACTAAACGCTAGAAAGACGCACAAAACAGAAATCTCTGAATTTTGTGAATCAAGAATACAGACCCTGACAAAGACATTAAGCCTATATTTAATGAAGGAGACAAAACAACTGAAAAAAAAAACACTGAAGGAAGAAGACACTGAATCCTCAGGAAATGAAAGCAAACTATTTGAAAAACACACGGTGAACCTCTCCACAGAACTAGATACTGCTCTTTAAAAATAAGATTCTAGGTCTACGAAACAATATGAAAAAAACTGGAGCTGTACTGGAAAAGTGCAGGAGAAGGAATAAGGAAAAAAAAGAGAAAAAAGATCCAAGTATAAGACCACCGTGCCAACTATTCTAGTG
>JADBJO010005271.1:154826-164826 GCA_016801955.1 Conus betulinus
TAGCATCCTGCTTTCGCATGGTTACGAATAATTTTCCATAATGCCTCATTTCTCCATCTCACCCGCGATGAAAATCTAATTTCTGCACCGTTACTGAAACAAATATCAGAATTTTCTAACAAAATCCTCCCCCCCCCCCTCCCTTTTCTCTGTTCCCATGGTTCCAGAATACGAGTTTGAAGTCCCTTATGTTCTGTCGGTGGAGTAAAAAAAAAAATATTTTCCTCGCATGAAGTTACCAAAGAACTGACAGCCAAGTTCCCTGCAACAGATTAGTCAGAATGTCGGTTAAAAAGGGGCAGGAAAAAGGCGGTAAGGCACAGAGAGGTGGTGTGGGGGAAAATGCAGGAATGAAGGAAGGAGGGAGGGAGGGGTGAGATAGAGTTGGTGATCCACTCCACAACGCATAACAAGGGGGAGATGGGTCTACAAAAAAAAAAAATTTGAAAAAAAAAAAGTAAAAAAAACCCAAAGTCCTGAAATCAAACAAATTATTTGTAACTACAACCATCTGGCTACCTACCTGCCTATTTATTAGCTGCCTTGGAAGAACAAAACTTACCAGATAAATACCAGCATAAGAACTGCTTCAAAGTACAAATTTGCACTTACGTCATCGTCAGTTGGCTTTATAGCACTTGGGTGGTGGTGTCATGTGATTCCCTTCCCGAGACGTGTATGTTCTTGGTGAGGATGGCAACTGTCCTGGAAGACGTTGTACAATGGTTCTCCGATAGGCTGATACTATTCCTCGGAGAGCGGTCACTCTTTATTGCCTGCCGAAAGAAAAGCCCTAGATTAAATTCTGAAGAAGAGGTCACCAAACCATAAGAAAGAATAAAGTATATCAACGAAAGGAGACACCAAGATCTTTAGTTCATAAACAGCAAAATTAAATGGGATACTGAAAGCCAATAAAGGCATTTAATATCAAGAAAGAATACTCTAATTCTGTGTATATGAAGACCAAAACTAAAACCCCTTAACAAGTTACATTAACCCTAAGAAAAGGTTTGTCTCTAACACTTTGGAAGAAGATGACGCTAAATTATGCTGGGATACTAAACCTGGTGGAAGAATGATGGAAGACTTTAAAACATAAAACGGTACAATAACCCTACAAAAGGCCATGAATCCCTAAAGAAAGGAACACCAACCAGTAAGAGAAGACCTTATCGCACACGATGATGGCATCCGTCTGTCTTGGACAATGGTGTTGCACCGTGGATCAGTCAATTGTGGAGTTGCAGCGCCTGCTGTGGCTGAAGAGCCCGATCATCGAGCGGCAGACTCTGATGCATTTGCTGCAGGTGAAGTCTCGGCCACGAGCGCCTGCTGGTGCCGATGCGATTCTTTGCCGTCAGCGGCTCCTCCATTCTTCCCACTGGGCCTCTCTCCTCTGGTCTGCTTGCTTGATGCCGGCCTTGATGGTGGACTCTAAGCTGATCCTGTCTGAAGCTGCTGTCTCCAGGTCTACTGGGGTCGAGGCTGCTTGCCCTCTGATCGCGCTTACATTTCTGTAGCGTACGGCGGGCCGTCATGTGGATCAGGAGCCTGTAGCCAGCTCGCCGTACAGCATATCCTTTGGGATGCGACCGTGGTACATGCGACCGACGTGGCAAGCCAGCACAGGTGTATCTCTGTGTCAGCATAGCGAACATGGTAAGCATCCCTGCCTGGGCCAGGACGTCCAAGTAATGCCCAGGAGTCTTCTGAGGCAGCGCAGAAGGAAGGCATTCAGTCAGCGTTCTTGTTGAGATACAGGGTCTATGCTTCGTTTCCACAGAGAGGAGTGATTACAGCACACAGGCTTGGTACACTTTCATCTTGGTGTTTGACGTTAGCATGGTGTTATCCCAGACTCTCTTCACTAGAAGGGCCATCCCTGTTGCTGCCTTGCCGATCCGCATGTTCAGCTCGGCGTCCATATAGAGGTTGCTGGAGATGGTCGAGCCCAGCAAAACCAAGTCGTCGGCCACTTGGAGGGTGTGATCGCCGATGGAGGTGCAGGAAGTACTGCTGACGTCTTGGCCCATGTTTTTGTTTTTTTTTTTTTTTTTTTTTTTTCTTCCAAACTGATAGAGAAGCCGAAGTCGGTGCAAGCATCAGCGAAACAGGTGATGGGCCGTTTAGCGATTCCTTGATGTGGGCAGTGAGGGCGGTGTATTCTGCGAAGAGCGTCTTCCCGATGAGGACTTTCCGCACCTTCGTCTTTACTCGGAGGCGTGCCAAGTTGAAGAGGCTTCCGTCACTCCTAGTGTGGAGGAAGATGCCGTGTTCAGAGTGTCGGAAGGCGTAGCGCAGCAGCAGGGAAAAGAAGAGCCGAAGAGTGTCGGAGCTAGCACGCACCCTTGTTTGGCACTGCTCTTGATTGGGAAGCGGTCCGAAGATGAACCATTGTACTGGACAGTGCCATTCATCTTGTCATGGAAGGACGTGATCATCTTCAGGAGCTTGAGTGGGCATCCAATCCGATGTAGTAGGGTGAAGGACGCCTGACCTACTGACAGAATCAAACGCCTTGGTCAGGTCGATGAAGGCGATGAACAAGGGTCGTCTCTACACGCGGCACATCTCTTGTAGCTGCCTCAGGGAGAACATGTCGATCGTCGACCTCGCAGCTCTGTGCCTCTGGTTACACTCGTTCGGCGAGTAGCTGCAGCCTGTAGGACGACGACGCGGGCGAAGGCTTTACCAACAATGCTGAGGAGGGATATTCCGCGATAGTGCAGATGCTGTTATTCCCTTTGTTCTTGTATAGCGTGTGATGATTTTTGCATCGCGCATGTCCTGGGGTACGGTCGCCTCCTCCCAACACTGCAGCAGAAGCTCATGGAGGCGACTTGAGAACAGAACTCTTCTTGCCGGCTTTGACGACTTCTGGCGTAATGCTGTCGCTACCCGGACCTTTACTACACAGCTAGCGTGTCGATGCCTTGCCGTGTTCCTCAATGGTGGGTGGGGCGCGTCGAGCTCCTCCATGGCAGGCAGGGGAGTGGTGTTTTCGAAGGCTGTGTGGGTGGCTGGGTTTTTCCCTGCAGTACAGCTCCTGGTAGTGCTCCGCCCATCTCTCCATCTGTTTGCTGCAGTCGATGATCCCCGGATGTACATTTTAGAGGGGCGATCTTGATGGCGCTAGGGCCGAACGCTTTGTTCATGCCTTAGCACATGGCGCGGATGCTGCCGCAGTCGGCGGAGATACGAATACCCTTTCACAGGTTTAGCCAGTACTCATTGGCGCATTTCCGGCCATCTGCTGGGCGTTGCTGCCAGCTTTTCAGAGTGCGGCTAGTGTGTTCTCTGAGGGCTCTCTCTTGTGATCTTGGAGTGCAGCTCGCTTAGCAGCAATGGCAGGCTCCATCTCCACGACTCCTGCTTCGAACCAGGCTACTTTATTCTTCCTCACTCTCTTCCCAAAGGTGTCCGAGGCGGACTGGTAGGTGCATCGCGGATGTGGTTCCACCATGATGAAGCGCGGTCTGTCGGGCAGTCCTATACGGCCTTGACAACGGCTCTGGTGAAGCGTTCGCGCAGTTCGGGCACTGACGTCATGGCTGTGTTGATTCGAGGACGTCCCTTCTGCTTGGAGCTTATCCCACCAAGACCTATAAAAAGATAACACCAAAAACATATGAACAGATACTAAATTCGAGGGAAAGAAGACACTAACCATAGAAAAATTGGAAACTAAACTGTATAAAGGACATTAAGCTCTATGAGAGGAGGACACTAAAAACCTACTAAAACAAGACACCGCATCGAACGGAAAGAATGCTAAAGCCTGTAAAATGAGGACACAATCATATAAAAAAAAAGACACTAATCCCTCTCAAAACAACCATGAAAGAAACGCTAAATGATACTAAATATGAACGGAGAACATTGCTGACTATTTGACGGACGACACCCTATGAAATAAAGACATTAATAGCTATGGAAAGATCCACATGTTGACTCGTGATTATAATGCCGGACTTTTTGTGGATTTATGGATACTCAGGCCAGGAGGTACCAGTGCGCACTAGGAAACATTTCGGAAGGATAAAAAAAATTCCTCAACAGCACTGCAGCCAGACCCAGTTTATCTGAAAACATGCGTCCATGTTCCAGATCACTGAATCATGTGACACGCTGCAAAGCTTTGAGTCAATCTTTCACGCCCTTCCAGAAAATGTTCCCTCTGGTACCTCGTGTGATGTATCCTTGTTCCACAGAAGACCGACATAACAACCCAGAGCACACATGCTGCTCATATTAAAGAAGGACGCTGTAGAAAGCACAATACCAAACCTCGAGAAATAAGAGACACTCATGTGTGAATGAAGGGGGCACTAACCTTGGGAAAGAACACACAACCACCTGTCAAATAAAGAAACTACTGAACACTCTGAATGAAGGGGACACTAAATATGTAAACCAAGTGAATGAATCCTGTGACTGAAAGAGACACGGAGTCCTTGAGGGGGGGGGGGGCGACGATTAAACCATACAAAAGTCGCCAAGCCCCTCCAAAGAACCAGGTGGTCTGAAGACTGCTTTGGACGATACGCTGGTGAAGCTTGTGATCCGCTGCAGTCCGTGTCCTGGTCACCCTCTCCGCAGCCAGTGAAGCAGTTCTTGCTCCTGTTGACAGATGTGCTGGTATTTCTCTTTAACACTTGACTTTGTGTGTAAATAAATCTTATCTACTTACTTAAGCTAATCTGTTCCGATTTTTCTAAGTTTTTCTTCTCTTGTTCTCTGGTCATAGAACAATAATTCGGTTAACAAGATATATCATGTGAACAACATTTATAGTATTTCACAAACTTCCTTATCAAAACGTACACGTTTTCCATTTGCAACACCAAGAAAAAAAGGTCGCTATGAAAAAAACGGACCGGAATATGCATATGTGTCTGTAGTATTTACTGCTGTGTTCGTCAACCTGGCGTGACCTCGACGTTAAACACCATTCAGCTTCTTTTCATTTGATCCTAATGAGAATATGACTGTTCTTCTAGAGTAAGCTAATTGTCTTCACTTAGTAAGCTAATTGTCTTCTTGTGTTACCTTGTCATCTTTGCTGTGTAGCCCTGGACAGGCCGTCTTCTGGTCTGCCGTCACACCCGATTTCTCACGGAAGAATGGGGTGTCCTCTGGAGATCCACAGGGCACCTGGCGCACCACCGACCCATCCGGCTTAAGATCTATACCTCAACTCAGCATGGTACAGCCAGCGGTCAGCACTATCTTCGCACAGCTGTTCGGTTCTTCTCTCTGCGGCAGATGGGAAGCACACACACACACACACACACACACACACACACACACACACACACACACGCACGCACGCGCACGCACGCGCCACACACACACACACACACACGCGCGCACGCACACCACACACACACACACGCATGCACGCACGCACGCACACACATGCATCCCTAACACTAAAAACCTACGAAAATGAGGCACTGAACAATGGGAAACAATGACATTCTAAATCTCATGAACTGAATCTATGTCCTACACAGAACAGCCGTTTGAAATACAGAACGAAAATATTTAAAAGATTGCTCTAGACCCAACTCCAGTAGGTCACTGGCCCTACCAAAAAGTCACTGCATGTGATGACAGAGGACGGTGCGGTGCACCCCCTGTGGGAAAAAAAACGCTAAAACGTTTTTTAAGAGAGAATAATAAACTGTAACGCTGGAGACCATAAACTCTTAAACAAAAGAAACATTCAACTACACGAAAAGAGGATCCAGAGCCCTATGAAAAGAGGACACTAAACAATAGAAATGACATTAAACGCTGCGAAAAGAACACTATACTCTACTATGCAAGGACGATACCATACCCTTAGAAAAAGAACATTGAACTGTATGAAAGGAGGACATTAGATTCAACAAAAATACAACACCAAACCATATGAACAAAGGACAATAAATCAAAGGGAAGACAAACTCCCTATAAAAAGATGACTCCAATCTGAACAAATGGCAAAAAGATAAGTTCTACGAAAAGTGGACACTAAACTGTATGAAAAGGACACAAAACCCTCTGAAAGGAAATGCTAAACCAGATGGAAAGCCTACACTAAAGTCAGTGAAAAAAAGAGGTAAACCTGAAAGGGCGGCACTACCCCTTAAAATGACAGTAAATCCCATGAGAAAACTCTAAGGTAATGAAGACACGACACGTTGAAAGGAAAAAACAACACTGTGTGAAAGAGGAGATAAAATGAAAAGAAGAAACTAACCACTGTAGAAGAACACGAAACTGTGGACGAAGGGGGGTGGGGGTGGGGGGGGGGGGGGGGGGGAGACTCTAAACCCCGTAGTAGAAAAACACAAAACTCTGTGGAGGAGGGTGGCGGTGGGTCAGACATCGAACTTTATGTGAAGAGGACACGAAACCCTCTGGGAGGAAAGAGATAGCGAACCTTCTAGAAAGAGAGCAAAACACTGGAAGGGGGGGGGGGTGTGGAGAAGACAGCTAGCCTTCTAAAAAAAAAAAAAAAAAAACGAAACGAAATTCAGAAGGGAGGGGGTAGCGGGGACTGGGACCCAAAACTTGTAGAAAGAGAATTCGAAACCCGGAGATGCGGGGACCGTGGGAAAGACAACGAATCTTTAAAAGAGGTCTCAAAACCCGCTGGGGGGGGGGGGGGGGGGGGGGGGGAGAATAGAGCTAACCTTATAAAAGAAAGGAATCGAATATACACCGAACTTTGTACAAAACAGGACTACAAAGCTGGAGGTGTGGGAGGGTGGAGGGAGAAATACAGAGCCTTGCAGAAATAAGACTCAAAACCCTTGAGGGGTGGGGGGTGCAGTAGAGAAAACCATGCCTATTAGAAAAAGATAAGTAAATCCGGGGGTGGGGGGGGGGGGGGGGGGGGGGAGAGAATGTAGGAGGACGCAACGAACCTCGTAAAAAAAAAGGAAAGGAAACCCCAGACGGTGGAGGGCAGGGGAGAGACATCGAATCTTTACAGAAAGGACTCGAAACCTAGAGTGGGACGAAAGAGGAAGGACGCTAAACCTTAACAGAAAAAAAAAAAAACGAACCCGAACCTGACAGAAAAAAAGAGTATGAAAATCTTGTGGAGTGGGGTAGAGAGACTCCGAACCTTTTCGATAGAAGACACAAACCTCCGTCCCCCCCCCCCCCCCCCCCCCCAATCCCCAATCCCCCGGGGGGAGGGGCAGGATTGGAAGCTTGCCGAAACTCATAAAAGACACAAAACCCTGGTGGCGTGGGGGAAAGAAATGTACTGAACAGTATAGAAAGAGGGGGCACGGAATCCTTTAGGGGAAAACAAATACCAAACTAAAAGAAAAAGAAGTTACGAAGCCCTGGGAGAAAGGGGGTAGGAGGGTGTCGGGTTAAGGGGGACACCTAAGTTTAGTTGAAAGAGATCTCGAAACCCAAGAAGGGGGTAGGGGGGGGGGGGTGGGTGGGGTGGGTGGGGGGGGGGGGGGGGGGGGGGGGGGGGAGGAGGGGGGAGGTTTACACCGAACCTAATAGAAAGATACGAAACCCGGAGGATGATTGCGACATATAAACTCTTATGTAAAGACACGAATCCCCCTGGAGGGGGGGGGGGGGTGGGGCGGGTGGAAGAAAGACACTGAACCTCAAGAAAAGAAGACACAAAAGTTTATGCTGGCAAAACAGATACCGAACATTGTAGGACAAAATTCTGGAGTGGTGAGACACTGAAAATTTGTAGAAAGAAAGTCTTGAAACCTGGGGGGTTAAGTGGGGAGACTCCAAGCCTCGTAGAAAAAAAAGACACGAAACACTGTTGGATGGGGGGTGTGAGGGGGGGGGGGGGGGGGGGGGGGGGGGGGGGGGGCACCCACTGTCTTTGAGAGTAAGGACACAAAACACTGGTATGGGTGGAGGGAAGAAACACCGAGGTCTTACAGGACAAGAAGGTATGCGAGGAGGGAAATGACACCGAACTTCCGAACTTCACGGAAGAGGGCACAGTACTCCCGGAGGGGATGGTGGTGTGTGGTGGAGGAAAGATGCACCAAACATATAAAAAGACAATACAAAACCGCAATGGCAGGGGTGAAACAGACACTGAACCTTATAGAAAGAGACACAAAATCCTAAAGAGTGGAAAAAGACAGACCAAACATTACAGGAGGCGGCGCTAAACCCTGAGGACACAAAATCCTGTCGCAGAGAAAAGAGAACTTCATGGAAAGAGGATAAGAAACCACGTGGGGCTAGGGTGGGGGTGAGAGACAGATTCTTATAGAAAGCTAACACGAAAGTTGGGGGGGGGGGGGGGGGGGGGCTGGAAGAAAAGAGACACCAAACCTTATAGAGGACACGAAACCCTGAAGGAGACAGAGAGCAGGGGGTGGCGCGGGGAAGTGGAGTGGGAGGAACACGAAACCTTTACGAGAGAAAAAGACACCGAAATTTAAAAGGGAACACAAAACCCCTGGGAGAGAAAGAAAAAGAGACACCTAACCATGTAGAAAGTGGACACAAAACCCTCTAGGTGGCGAAAAGAAACACTGACCTTTATCGAAAGACTAGAAACCATGTGGACAGGAGCGGAAAACAGACAACAAACCTAGAAGAAAAATGACACGAAACCCTGGGAAGCGAGGTGTGTGTGTGTGTGTGTGTGTGTGTGTGTGGTGGGGGGGGGGGGGGGGGGGGCAGAGACGCGAAACCTTATAGAAAGAGCACATGCAATTCTGGTCGGGTAAAGAGACTGAACCTTATAGAAATACAAGAGAGCCAGTGGTGGGTGGGTGGTTGCGACAGCGAATTTTACAGAAACAAAGACACGACACCCTGCAGGGGATAGACAGGTGTGGAAGACACACCAATTTCCACAGGAACAGGACACAAAACACAAAGGGTTTGGGAGAAGAGACATCAATCCTCACGGGAACAAGACACGAAACCCTGTGGCTGAGCAAAGAGAACCGAACCTCATAGAAGAAAACAGAAAACCCCGTGAGGGGTAAAGACCTTAAGCCTCGTACAAGGAGGACGAAAGAGGCGTGGGCGAAGCGGGGATAAGAGAGAGAGGGGGGGGGGGGGGTTATGGGCAAAGAATGTTACAGAAAGAGGACACAGAACCAGGGGGGTGGGAGTCAGGGAGGGAGGAAACACTAAACCTTATTGACAGAAGACATGAAATCCTGTGTGGGTCAAGATACCCAGCCATATAAAGAGTAGACATGAAAGGCTGGAAGGAGGGGAGCAATCCTAGATTATTAGCAAACAAGGCCTGGGGAGCAGGAGGGGGCACTAAGCGTTAGAGCGGACACGAAAGCCTGGGAGGGGGGGGGGGGGGGGGAGAGGTGGTGACAGACAGTAGCCCCTATAGGATACTAAACCCTGTGGAGGGTGGGGCGGAAGACGAACCTTAAAAAAATAGGACAAGAAACCCGTGAGGGGGGGGGGGGGGGTCTCATCTCATCTTGTGAAAAGAACACAAAACACTCTGGGGGAAGATGGGAAAGAGACACCGAACTTTAAAAAAGAAGACACGGAAGGTGAAAAACTGGTGGGGGATTGGGGGATTGGGGGGGGGGGGGGGGGGGGGGGGGGGGGGGACACCGAACCTGTAAAAAAAGACACAAAAAACCTGTTGGGTGGAGGGGTTGAGTGACCATCGTCTCGGGGGGGGGGGGGGGGGGGAGCACAGAACGTTTGTAGAAAGGTCTCCAAACCTGGTGGTGTGTGGGTGGATGATGGGTGGGGAGACTTCGAACCTTATAGAAAAAGGACATGAAACCATGAAAGAGAGAGGGGGGGGACGACACCGATGCTTGTAGAATGAGCACGCGAAACATGACAGGGGGAGTGGGTGGGGGAAGGGGAACACCGAATCTTACAGACGGACAAAAATGCTGTACGGGGGGGAAACCAACATCGAAACTTATAGAAAGAAAATATGAAAACAAATGAGATTGGGGGTGGGGTGGGGAGTGAGGGAATAATACACCAAACTTCATTGAAAAAGGAC
>JADBJO010005272.1:2500-7500 GCA_016801955.1 Conus betulinus
CACAATGCTTTTACTCTGAGAGACCAGCATTATGTCATGCTCCTCAGTGTGCACTCCCCCAATTCTTCATGGACATTCTACATAAAAGAACAAATTCTACACTGATCTGCACAGTCTCCTGTACAGCACCCCTGCAGACGACAAGGTCATAGTCCTTAGCCACTTCATCGCCAGTATGGGCCGAGATTCAGAAACCTGGTAGGGAGTATTTTTGGGAAAGACAACGCTGGAAACTGCAGCGACATGGTTGCTTTCTGCTGGAGTTCTGCACGGATCAAAAACTCGTCACCATCACCACCTTCCAGCGAAAGACGGTCTGAAGACAAACTTAATGGCATCTGTGATCCAAACATTGCCCCTTTATTGATTTTATGCTCGTGTGCCCGCGTAATCTGAAAGACGTCTTGCACATGACAGTGATGACCAGCGCAGTATGTCACACTGACCACCACCTCGTTGCTGCACATTCATGCTTCACTTTCAAACCCAACTAAAGAAAAGACACGTTTAGCTTTTTTTTTTTTTTTTTTTTTTTTTTTTTTTTTTCGAAAATTATCTTTGCTCAAAAAAACCCGCGTGACGAGGTACATATGAAATTTGCAAACATGTTTTGTTTGTACATTCACGAGCAATGGATCTATCAACGCTAGCAGGGCTTGTCGGGTTTCCCGACTAAATCCACCTTGCATGACGTATGGTTAATTATCGGACATCATATTCTCGTGCTCGACATTCCACACACGTAGAAAAAGGCACATGTTGTCATATCAAACAACACACATAAAAATCAGAAGACAGGCCGGAGTATAAGAGATACCGGCAGTGTTTGTAGGGAGGTTAGAGTAAAGCTTCAAAGCTTCATCCATTTAGTGGATGAAACTCGACTGTGTAGTCCCAGTCTTCCCAACCGAGCCTGTAGTTCACTTAACTCTCAGGGCAGAAAAAAAATCCCACATGGCTCTGACAGGGAATTGAACCTATAACCTCCAAGCCGGGAGTCCGCGACATTAACCACATCACCACGGCGATTGGTATCAGATGTTATTTAGTAACAAGAGGCAAACCTAAAATTGATTCGCATGTGAAGGAAACTAAAGACTGGGGAGAAGGAGGAAAACGTGGAGGATGAGAAGAAGAAGGAGGAGGATGGGGCAGAGAGAGAGAGAGAGAGAGAGAGAGAGAGAGAGAGAGAGAGAGAGAGAGAGAGAGAGAGAGGAGAGGAGAGAGAGAGGGTTGACTAATTGATTGAAAGACTGATATTTGACTTACTGGCTGAACTTTAATCTTCACAAATGTAGATTTTAAGCTGAGGCCTAGTTTTGCTATCCATCCTTGTCATACACGCATCATTTCAGTTTATATCGTTCATACAGACAAATCAACATATCCACACAGTAAAACAATTTTAATACTGAGAAGCGAATGTAAATGCACTGAATAATGACATGTCGGGTACTCAAACAGAAGGCACAAACACAGAGAGAGAGAGAGAGAGAGAGAGAGAGAGAGAGAGAGAGAGAGAGAGAGAGAGAGAGAGAGAGAGAGAGAGAGAGACAGAGACAGACAGACAGACAGACAGACAGACAGACAGACAGACAGACAGAGACAGAGACAGAGAGAGAGAGAGAGAGAGAGAGAGAGAGAGAGAGAGAGAGAGAGAGAGAGAGAGAGAGAGAGAGAGAGAGAGACTCGGGAAAGGCCGTAGGCAAGAGAGAGAATAGTAGTTGAGGTGAGACGTTTCATGGAGTAGATCATGTATTCAGACAGTGTATCCACATTATGGCTTATATTCAAATTTGTTGTAGAACGTCCATGATTTTTTTTTTTTTTTTTAAAACGAAAAAAAAATGACCATTTTTTTTTTTTTTAATGTTTTAGTGAACTCGCATTTTGTAGACTCGCTAGAAGTAAGTCCGAAATTCATGGTACAGAGCAAACTGGGCTTATTGTGCACTGACTAATGCATAAATAACAGATAATGGATTTTTGCGAACCAGAATAGCTCTTGTATGAAGGGCATTAGTACAGCATGGTATGGACTTAGTCGAAATTTTACAGGTAAATAATGCCTCGTTGAATTCAGGTTACTTAGTCAGAGGATGTGTATTTAGTGAGGTCAGGTTTTGATCCGTTGTTAGAGGTACAGCTGGAGGGAGTGCTGTGGAGAGAATTCAGCCTTTTTCTGTGGACATCACTGCTCCAAGTCCCATGTTAATGGAGTGGGATTGATGTGTACCTTTATGGGTGCGTAGATTAACACGTTTCAGAGCAGAAATGGTGACAAAATACGTCAATTAAACCTACCAACAAGCTTTTTCGTGAAGATTTGGCATACATTCCTGCGATGAAGATTGCACGGCTCTGTGTGCATGCTTTATGACTTTTACAGCTTTTTGTTGTAGAGTGTTAAAAAAGGGCTAAACAGTATTCACAACGATTGTCTCTTCTTGTCTGTGAGGGCACAGCTCTGTGTGCATGTTTTATGACTTTACAGCTTTTTTGTTGTAGAGTGTTAAAAAGGGCTAAACAGTATTCACAACGATTGTCTCTTCTTGTCTGTGAGGGCACAGCTCTGTGTGCATGTTTTATGACTTTACAGCTTTTTGTTGTAGAGTGTTAAAAAGGGCTAAACAGTATTCACAACGATTGTCTCTTCTTGTCTGTGAGGGCACAGCTCTGTGTGCATGTTGTTAAAAAGGGCTAAACAGTATTCACAATGATTGTCTCTTCTTGTCTGTGAGGGCACAGCTCTGTGTGCATGTTTTATGACTTTACAGCTTTTGTTGTAGAGTGTTAAAAAGGGCTAAACAGTATTCACAACGATTGTCTCTTCTTGTCTGTGAGGGCACAGCTCTGTGTGCATGTTTTATGACTTTACAGCTTTTTGTTGTAGAGTGTTAAAAAGGGCTAAACAGTATTCACAACGATTGTCTTTCTTGTCTGTGAGGGCACAGCTCTGTGTGCATGTTTTTATGACTTTACAGCTTTTTGTTGTAGAGTGTTAAAAAGGGCTAAACAGTATTCACAACGATTGTCTCTTCTTGTCTGTGAGGGCACAGCTCTGTGTGCATGTTTTATGACTTTACAGCTTTTTGTTGTAGAGTGTTAAAAAGGGCTAAAACAGTATTCACAATGATTGTCTCTTCTTGTCTGTGAAGGCCATTGAGATCAAACAGATGATACTAGGTCAAGGCACCACACAGCCCATCTTGCATCATGTAACAGTTCCAGACATGCTCCATTTCAGAGCCTGCGTACGCTGTATTGCTGTATACGGGTGTCACTTTGTAGGCTCAGTCTGGACATCCAGCCTATTTTTTTTATTTATCTACACCTCGCCTTTTTCGGCCCAGAAAAATTGCTTACTGATCAATACAACGCACTACAAAAAAATCCCTCTAGACTGTTCGCTCAAGCGCATCCAATTGTAGGCAAGCTGTTTTCAGCATAACCCTTTTGAAGGCCTACTTTTGCGTAGCTTTGCGATGATTTTATCGCTTTCGCAATAGACAAAAAAAATAATAATAATAATAATCGCCTGGTGCAACAGAAAGTAATAAAATACATCCCGACTGGTCAAGACCCGATTTCGTGAGCATCAAAATCTCTTTCCTTTCGTGGTTCTCACTTGGCGGTCTGCGTTTAGGTATGTCAGTAAGTAAGGCCTCGGCAATGTAAAGAAATTAGTGTGTGAGACTGAACATTCATTCAGCATTTCAATAGACTGTGAACATGAACACGATGCTTGTCAGACTATGACCACAAAGTGTTTCATAGTGAGATCAGCATCAACATGGCGACTAACTTCACCAACACATGGCATGAATGGAAGCTCAGTGGAGCCTGGGACTGTTGACGGATGGAGTCAGGAGTCTTCAGCCCAAGATTCTTCCCAGCTGTATTCAGCCTTAAGCCATCAAGGAAGAGGTCATGACCATACACAACACTGGAAGAAGACTTTCTTCCCCAGGACCATCACAGTTTGGAGTGAGCTGCCAGTGGAGACAGTCATTGGCACCACTCGTGATGCTTGCAAATTAATGGTGAAAAAAAAGACTTTTAATTCTGGAGACAACCTCGACCTTAGCTAGTCAGTTATTTAAAAAAAAAAAAACAAAAAAAAAAAAAAAAAAAAAAAGAAAACAAGTTCTGAAGGCAAGCCTCTGCTTCGCTTGTTTATTTATTTAATGTGCTTATCTATTAATTATATGTTTGTTTATTCATTATTCATTGATTTATATGTATGTTTGTTTATGTATGTATTTGTTTTTCGTATGTCTCTTTGTTTACCTATTTATCTATGTCACAAATCAGTGAAAGGACGTTCAGCAGAATGGGTCCGAAACAGGCCTGGCCGGACAGGGCGCACATTCTCCTGTCTTCCTTCTGTTATTGTCCTGACCCTCTTCCCCACCCTTCCAGTCTTGTCTGCATCGAGATCTTCCTTCTGTTATTGTCCTGACCCTCTTCCCCCACCTTCCAGTCTTGCCTGCACCGAGATCTTCCTTCTGTTATTGTCCTGACCCTCTTCCCCACCCTTCCAGTCTTGCCTGCACACCGAGATCTTCCTTCTGTTATTGTTCTGACCCTCTTCCCCACCCTTCCATCTTGCCTGCACCCAGATCTTTCTTGTGTAGGGCTTTACCCTTACTGAATTGACTTTATCGAGCGATTGCTTCGATTCTCTATCAAGGTAGGTCAGGAGTTCAATAGATAAACATGCGCTTGAATTATCTTCGAACAACATTCTGCACAAGCATCACGTGTATGTGTAGAGACAAATTTGGTTAAAAGCCATTGCCCCCATAAAAAGGCAGTTATTTTGCGAGTCGCGTTCATGTTTCATCTGATGATGTCCCTCCACAGTATATTAAATGACTATTTCGGAAATGTGTGTTACGCAGTCCAGCGGATGTTCATTATATTTATATCCTCTGTGAGTTTTAGACTTTGCATTGTCATGCATTCTGATGACTGTTCCTCGTCTACTCCTCATGTAT
>JADBJO010005272.1:12500-17500 GCA_016801955.1 Conus betulinus
GAGTGTGAACTAACCTTTCGCAAAAGTTTGTAGTTCTCCTGTGTGAGGTCTTCAGCGATGGAAATGCCGGACTGTTTTAGTTTTTTACGCACAGCAAGCACAAGTCCCCTCTGTCTGCGAGAGAAAAAACGGATAAGAAGAGGCCTTGGTCTACCGCCCCTCCGGTCGCCTTTCCCGTTCTATGTGCTATTTCCACATGGTCGGCCGTCACAGGTAACCCCCAGCTTTTTAGTAAAAATGTCTACACACTTGTTGACACAATCTTCAACAGTCCCTTCTTGCTGCTTCTCTGGCACTCCATACACTCGGAGGTTCCACTGTCTCCCGTGTTGCTCCTGGTCGTTCATGGCCCGCTTGATGTTATTGGCCTCCCTGCGCTGTTGCGTCAACTGACCCTGAAGTTCCGCCCGTTCCCCTCGAAGTTGGTCGACCTCGGTTTTCAGCCTGTCGTTTTCCTTTTCCAGGCCAAAAAAACGCTGCACTCCAGTGAGTCTATTCTGCTGGTCAGCGATGCGGTTAGTTTCTCCATTTCAGAGCGTAACGATAGGACATCTTCTTTAGTCGCCAACTGAGACACTGCTTCTTTGGTCGCTAACTTAGATATTGTTTCTTTGATTTCGAATAGAGTGTTCTGTAAATCCATGTCTTCGGTACTATTCACTCACTGTCCTGTCTGTTTTTTCCTGTCTTGTTTGGCCTTGCTTTTTTCCGCTCCGGGACTCAAACCTGCGTCGCTTACTGAAGACGACGAAAGCTGTTCCTGCCTCCTTTTTTGCCTATTAGAAAAGTAGTTAGATATAGTGCTCATAGTTTAAAACCTTTCCCCTCTTCACTTTTTTTTTATACGCATACACGGTAGGCACACACTATAATCCAACGAATACGAGCACAGCATAGCATCCCACCAAAGTTCACGGCAACACAGTCACAGCACCGGCTCGCTTGACAAACACTTCAGTTCATGGTTCCGCCATATTTTCGCGCGAAAGGGCAGGAGGAAATGGATAAATAAATAGGTAAACCACAAGTCTATTTTTTCAACTGTTCCATACAACTTTGCTGAATTAACAAGATTAAATTTTCCTGAAGTTTTGTCAAAAGGCCTGCCGACTTGAGTGAAGATTCATTTTTTTTTCTCGACTGTCTTCACGGAGAGACGTGTACACACGTCTTGTCGGCTCGGTGACCGGAAGTCAAGTCCGACTGTATGTTGTTTTGATTGGGTGCCAGGTGGACGCAGTGTCAAGGGGATGCAGTGTCATTGACTGTGTGTTGTTTTGATTGGGTGTCAGGTGGCCGCAACATCAAGGGGATGCAGTGTCATTGACTGTGTGTGTTTTGATTGGGTGTCAGGTGGCCGCAACATCAAGGGGATGCAGTGTCATTGACTGTGTGTTGTTTTGATTGGGTGTCAGGTGGCCGCAACATCAAGGGGATGCAGTGTCATTGACTGTGTGTTGTTTTGATTGGGTGTCAGGTGGCCGCAACATCAAGGGGATGCAGTGTCATTGACTGTGTGTTGTTTTGATTGGGGGTCAGGTGGCCGCAACATCAAGGGGATGCAGTGTCATTGACTGTGTGTTGTTTTGATTGGGGGTCAGGTGGCCGCAACATCAAGGGGATGCAGTGTCATTGACTTTGTGTTGTTTTGATTGGGGGTCAGGTGGCCGCAACATCAAGGGGATGCAGTGTCATTGACTTTGTGTTGTTTTGATTGGGGGTCAGGTGGCCGCAACATCAAGGGGATGCAGTGTCATTGACTTTGTGTTGTTTTGATTGGGGGTCAGGTGGCCGCAACATCAAGGGGATGCAGTGTCATTGACTGTGTGTTGTTTTGATTGGGGGTCAGGTGGCCGCAACATCAAGGGGATGCAGTGTCATTGACTTTGTGTTGTTTTGATTGGGGGTCAGGTGGCCGCAACATCAAGGGGATGCAGTGTCATTGACTTTGTGTTGTTTTGATTGGGGGTCAGGTGGCCGCAACATCAAGGGGATGCAGTGTCATTGACTTTGTGTTGTTTTGATTGGGGGTCAGGTGGCCGCAACATCAAGGGGATGCAGTGTCATTGACTTTGTGTTGTTTTGATTGGGGGTCAGGTGGCCGCAACATCAAGGGGATGCAGTGTCATTGACTTTGTGTTGTTTTGATTGGGGGTCAGGTGGCCGCAACATCAAGGGGATGCAGTGTCATTGACTTTGTGTGTGTTTTGATTGGGGGTCAGGTGGCCGCAACATCAAGGGGATGCAGTGTCATTGACTTTGTGTGGTTTTGATTGGGTGTCAAGTGAGTGGACAGCAAGAGTGAAGGTGGGGGAAGTGGGAGGGGGGTCTGTCTGATTGTAAGAAATGAATGAAGAAAGAAGGTGAATACTTTCCTGTCATGCTTTCATCTCATAGTGTTCTGTCTTGGTCTGTCTCTCTGCTTTGTCTGTCATCTTTCTTCCTTTCATGCCATTGTACTTGTGATTGTCACTTTTTTTTTTTGCATTTTTTTTAAGACTCAAATTCCTAATTTGTGTGGGTTTTTTCTCATATCTTTAATGTGTTTTAAAGAGGTGATCATTCAGTATTTGTGTGTGTGTGTGTCAGACATGAAGCGCGGTATAGAAAAATGGTTCGTGCCCTTTGTTACAAGTTTTCTCGTGTTGAACACCAGGTGTTGGTGCGTGACGACAACATCCAGAAGCTGAACGCGGACATGGGCAAACTGAGGGCCATGCACCAGGAGAAGATCCACGAGGTGAGTAGTGCAGGCTGTGAACCACAGGAGCTGAACTGGCAAGAGTTCACTTTTCCTGATCAGTGGTGTCGACACTGCTGTATCACTGGATCGTGTTCTATACTTTGGATTAACGGTACACCAGCATGCCTCATTCTGTAAATGAGTCGTGTGTTTGAAATTTGTTTGATGTTTCAGATAGGTGTTTTAATGAGAATAGCTCCCAAGCTTGAAAAGATGAGTGCTAACAGGTTGTGGTAACAGAGTTTTATCCTGCTGACAGTGCTGGTTGTTACTTATGGCCCAGAATTGCCAACAGATCAGGACATATGATTCTTTCTGCATTTTCAGATTTTCAGTTAACTGTTTTGCATTAACTTTGTCACCTTCTTCCATTTGAGGGAGAGTGTGTGTGTGTGTGTGTGTGTGTGTGTGTGTGTGTGTGTGAAAAAGAAAAGTGACCCAGAAATGCTATTATGCTCATACTTATTTGTTCTGCTTGCATCATGCAGATGTTTCCAGAGCTTTATACATTATTCAGTTCTGGAACAGCTTTAATGCTATAAAAAGTCGTCTTAGAATTATTTGTTGTTTTCACAGAGAAACAAATTGTTTTCTAGATACTTCGGCTTGGGAAATGAAACAGACTTACATATAGATCTAGATCACTTTCACATTGCAGGGAAACCGTGTACATTTTCAGGGATGATGTGAAGGCGAAAATGTAAATGGCTAGTGTACTTTGTCCCACTCAAAAAGATCATGTTGCTAAAGAAGCCTTGCAGCCTGGAAATGTTCGTTGTTATTTCAAGATAAGAAATGAAGCATAAAATTCTGTGATTGTCAAAATCCATCTACTTTTGCCAGGATGGTTTTATGTTGGTTTTTTTTTGCTGGTGGGTAGTAGTGTGTAATGATGTTGCAAACTAAACCATCACAGTGTTCCATACTGTCTGTGCTGCAGTGTTGCTGTTATGAACATGCATGTGTTGTTTTCAGCTGTATCGTTGTTCAACGGAGGTAGGAGGATGTTGGGTTGCAGTGTCCTGTAGCTAGATACATTTGTTGTCAGTGGGTTAGATGTAGCTGACGTCTGTTAGTTGCATACAGCCAGTGTCAGTTTGGTTTTGAAGAAGCTAGAGTTCAGTAAAAAGACCTTTTTTTCTGTGTGTATCTTTTCATGCAGCTGAACAGAAGTGCTAGAACTACATTGTTGTCATGATTATTGACTCTGCGTGTGTGTGCGAGTATGAGAGTGTGTGTGCATGCGCGCATGTGTTTGTGAGTGTGTGTATGTATGTGGGTCTGAGTGTGTGTGCACAAGGCTTTTGATGGTACCAAAGGGGCTTGAATCCAGGCAGTTCAGCACCAGCTTTCTTTCCTCTTGTTCATATCTGTATGACCAGAAGTGAAAGTGATGTTGGCAGGGAAGACGGGATTCATCGTGTAGTAGTTGTCATGGAAAGGTTTTCAAATTGTCGGTTAGTTCTTAACAGTAACCTTTTCTGGTTTTTTTTTTTTTTTTAGATAGCTCTCCTGATTGTATCTTAGCATGTTGCTGCATCAGTTTGTGTTGAGTGTTTGCTGCAATTTCTAAAAGGCTTTTTTTCAGTCTGGATGTTCATGATCTCCTCCAGTGAGGTCATGTTTCCACCTCCATCTGTCTGTCTGTCAGCAAGCTAACGCAAAACCCAGTGGAAGGAGCCTGGTGGTTAGATGGGATGTAGCCCAGGATGATCCCACTAAATTGTGGGGGGAGGGGGGGGGGGGAGGATCCAGGTCAAAGTGCGAATCCAGGATTTATCCAGCAAGGTCACATGAAGACGAGCGAACTGATAGTAATAGAATAAAGCAGAGAGCTTGAAGAGGACTGAAATGAACGTAATGAAATCGGATGGCAAGATTAAAAGAGGTCCAAGGTTCAGCCCAGTGAATTGTAATGCGGATCAGGAGCAAAGGGACATCCAGGATCCATTCATCCTTACCGGGCTCTGCACACTCCCACGTGCCCTTCTAGTATTTGTTAGCTGTGTGTACAGCTGTTGTGCTGATAGCTTTTGTTGTCATGTAGTGGTCGTGTTAGATGATTGTTCAGCTTCTTTAGTCTGTACAGCAGTGGTCTTGTATAGCTTTTCTGAATGGTGTCTAATTGTAGAGCAGTTGCCTTAGCTTAAAAATGTGTGTGTGTGTGTGTGTGTGTGTGTGTGTGTGTGTGTGTGTGTGTGTGTGTGTGTGTGTGTGTGTTATGGTGTCTTGTCATATAGTAGTTGTCTTCCTAACT